>CAJPEV010001964.1:0-29073 GCA_905338385.1 Darwinula stevensoni
CCATATGTCTCGCCTAGTCTCGTTATAGGAATCAATAAACACGGACACTTCATCATTTGTTATCCACATATTCAAGACATATCCATGGAGTCCAGACCATAAAGAAGCTGATATTCCTATTGAGAACCCTTTTGGAACGCGTATGATTTTAGTCGCATAGGAGACCTAGAATATACAAAGTGTGTCCGTGAATTTCATTCAATCAGACCTCAATGAAATGAGGTAATAAGGGACTGATATCCCGGATACTCCACAGAACCTATAAGAAGTGGTCCAACCTCTGACGCGTACTGTAATCAGCACATTCAGAAGTAGGTCAACGCCTATGCGAAAGCGACACAATATATGTGAGAATTTTCTTATTTGCGTGACATCCCTATCACTTTCTGAGGGCAGCGTTTTTACTCATGGAGGCGGAGAGCAATTTTACTCTCTTTTTTGAGAAAAATCGCTCCCCTTTTTCTGAGAGTGTTTCCACACGCGTGTCCACTAACATGCAAGGGTATTTACAAAGCACATGGCTTGCATTTGGAATTGGGAGGAGCTCAATTGACAATCTCAGAATGCATTCATGCGAATTTAACACACATGTCTTGAGGCCATACCTTCGAGAGGAGTATCCGCAGAAAAACCAGCGCAGAACATATTTGAGGTGAGGGTACGAGTGACGCCCTGGTCTCCCGTGAAACTACGGGTTTTCAGAGCACATTCGCGATTGGATATCACCGGGAGTTGAATCTCCGTCAGGACAGTTATGAGTTTATCTGAATGGTCAGTACCCCAACCAGCCACCTGCATCGTCAAACAATCGAAGAAGAAAGGATGCAATGAGAACGCTAAAGGAAAGTTTTAGGTAAAGGTATTTATATGTTTCGTGTCTTACCCATCCATTCACTCCGCTGTCGAGGTTGACCTCAGATAAATCAAATCGGATAGGGAGACATACCAACTGAACTCGCGCAGTCAGCACGGCAGGTCTTGCTAATTTCAATAAAGCAATATCCGAGTCATAGTTATTATATAGGTTGAAGTCCTTGTGCAAGATTATATGGGACACCTGCAAGGAGATCGTGTCAGTTTTCATCACGAGGAATAGAGTCGATATAAGTACAAGAACGTGAGGATCACTGAACCTGTTGGATCTGCATGTACTTGTCAATGAGATCGTGTCGATTGTGTTTCCCTAGGTGGACCGAAATTTCAGTAACATTTCGAGTTCGGATGGAACTTGATACAACGACACAATGGGCCGCTGTTAGCACCCATTCTTCCCTAATAAGAGCCCCTCCACAAATGACATCTCCCTTCGTGAGGTCATAAATGGCCGCTTGCCATGGCCATTCTCCGATTTTAGATGGGTTTCCTCCTGCTGATAGTTGAATTTGACTTTCCTTCTTCCCGCATACTGCGTATAGGACGGTATAAATCACAGGCATTTGAAATAGCAGTGATGTGTCCGATAAACAAGAAATGTGGTGACAAAAGAAACCGACCTGGCTTACAAAACGGGGTGGGTCCGGTCCATTCTCCATCTTCCTTACATCTTCTGAATTCCGGTCCCTGCAGTTCATAATATTTATCGCATCTGTATCTAACGATGCTCCAAACTGCATAGTTTCCATTTTGAATGCAATTTTCATTATTTCTTTCGGCAGTGTCCTCCGATGGACTGGCACAAGATTCGATAGTGAAGGATCCATGTTCAATGCTGCTGAGTCGTCCACATCCGATCATTCCGCCTGCTGTAGGAAAACGATAGCAGAGTTGCTGTTTCTGACCGTAGCTACAATGAATGAATCTAGTGAATTCGACTCGTAAAAAGTGTGTGATTTTGCCTGGTGTTCCGATGAATTGAATCTGCATGATTTTTCATTCATCTCATGCTGGAGGTAGGCCAAGGTCATCGCATTTACCACCGTGGGTTACAAATCACCTCATAGGGAGTATTATAATATATCCACCAACATCATATCCATGTCTTTGCCTTCATTAATAACGGAGTTATTATTGACAATCTTTGTGATTCCTGGATCAAATTGGCCTAAAATCTCTAAATTTTTCATTGGCTCTAATTTTCAGAATACAAAATGTATGGAGCAGAAAACTGTTTTAGTTTCTCTTCTCATTGGGTACTATCAGCATGCCGAAATCCCCTTGACATCAAAGTGGGTCGAGGAAAGAACTACGCTGACTGATATGAAATCGCCCATAGACATCCATAAAACTGGAAAACGGACTCCTCTTTGAATACTACTTCGCCTGACCGACCAGAAAGACGGCATCAGGTCGTGTAGCTTCTTTCCTAAAAGTAACAAGGAGAGTCCAAGGCAACGAACATGCCAGGAACATCAAATTAAATGGAAGAAATAACCTTCTTCAATGTATATTTTACTAGGGTATCTAGGGTACGATGGTATCTTGGAGCCAAGTTCTCTTTTGATGTAGTAAACACCATTAAAGGAGGAAAATTGCAAAGTAATGTCATGCTTCATATGCTTCAGTGGTAAATGAAGCGAATATATAAGACTAGCGAGTTTGTTTGCCCTTCGGGCAAACAAGCTCGCTATGGTCGCGCCTTCGGCGCTCCCTTACCTTGGACAGTGATTAATTCATTCATTTCTTGCGAAATGGGAATCACGTATTAAAAGTACGTCCCCATTGACATATGTGACATATGGGGTCGAATGTCTTGATTTTTTTCATCAAAATCATTACCTCTATGATTCTGTGTGCCTAACTTGAAATCTTATCTTGTGTCCCTTTTTGTAAGGGTGGAGAATACATTTTGAAAAACTTCCCTCCAATAATCTACGCTAAGGACACATATTTCAAAATTAGGATTTCTCCTCTACTCAGCCATCAAACAGGTACTTCTGAGGGAAGTTTAAATTTCCTGTCTCTGTTTTGTTGGATAAAAAAAAAATCAGGAAAATGGGACTGAAAAAAGTGCACTAATGGTGTTAACGAATTTTTATTATTATTTTGAAATGCAGACTCAGGGAACTCCATGCCACCCAGTTTCAGCCTTATACNGTTAGCGTGACTTTGCCACCAAGTCAGCGAGATACCATGGCTAGTCACTACACCAAAGAGGAAAAAATCGAAATTTTGGAGCAATATCTCTTGAACAAAAAATCTCCCAGCGAGACCTCAAGAACTTTGAGAGCAATCTGGAATCTGCCAAGGCGTAAGGAACGGCCGGGAATTGAACTCGGACCTTCTGATTGCCAGTTAGCGATGCTACTACTACACCACCGAACCCAGCACAACCTGTTGACTCTCTGAATGCCATCCTCATCTGTCACGTAATATTTTTAAGAAAAACGTTTCCCCCAAATATTTGTACCCCCAGGATATGTACCTCCAAAGTGGGATGTTTTCTGAACTCTGCATCCCACAAGGTACATGTGTACCAAGTTTCAGATTTCTAACTCTTCTGGAACATGGTTAGAATTAGCGTCAGTCAGTCAGTCAGTCAGTTAGTCAGTCACGATCGTCTATATATATTAGATATTCGCCCTATGACCATATTCCTCGCAGCTACCCAATATTTGATTCTCACTGTCCAGAGTTTATAATAAGAGGAATTCCAAGGTAATGTTTTTTCCCGTTCTTTTCAAAGCCGGCAAATTTGAAGAGAGAGGAGATACTCGCCCATATCTCGAAACACACTGCAGTCTTAACATTTTACTCTCCAAAAAAGACATACAATGCTAAAAAAATCCGAACATATCTTTTCATCCCTGGCGTGGCTTAGAACAAAAGTTAGGATACCATACAGGCACCATATAGTGAAAGAATGCGTGCAACTGGAGACATCACCTTGATTTGTGGGTGTTGGTGAGTTCGATTGACCATCACAGTCTTTCATAACAAATTTATCTAAATCCTTGAATTTGGTTCCATTTTGACACTCCCCAGAAATGCTCTTCAGAAATTTCGGATTCCGAACCATCCATGCTACGTCACAATCGCATCGGATAGGATTGCCTGGAATAGAAACAGGAGACAAAATGCAATTACTCAGATGAACAAAGCGAGGAAGAAACGCAACATAATCTGCAATGGTAAGAAACCGCGAAACTCACCGTCTAGATAGAGGACTCCATCTCCTGTAGAGAGGATGTCCAGCATCGGACGGAAGCTGTCCTCAGACAAAACGACGATTTCGTTGTTGGTCAGTTGAACCTTGGTATTCGGTCCAAGACCTGGTATGCAAATAAGAAACGTCATGCGATGAACTAATTAGAACCCTCAAAGGCTCCTTTCGAGCAATCCACGGACTTGATAGTTTGCAGTTGTCACCTGAAAGCCATAAAAAAACTAATGGAAAAGTTTCCTAGTAACTTTCTGATGGAATTTCCTTAGACCACGATGTTATGGAGTTGGGCCAATTCGATTGTCTCTGTACCTTTATCTGCCGAACGTAGATGATTCAAGTACCGTGTTTCAATCCCGGATGCAAATTAGCGATTCACAATGTACAGAGTAAGGAAAAAACGTATTGCCAGGGATCCGTACCCGAAAGTACGCAATCGACCTCAATCGTTTTGCGATTCTAGAGCTTGTTTTTATTATTGCTTCTTAGGTGACTTCAGTGGAAAGATCATTGTCGGCGCTCTTGGCGATAGTGAGGAAAACCGAGCAGTGGCCCATATGCGCACGAAAGCATTATGGAAATCAGTGTCTGGTTCTCCCAAGCCTTGAAGCGATCCACTTTTTGGTAATGAAGTCGGCGGAACTGTCCATTGTCTCACGAAACGCATCCGCGTGGATACGGTCCACTACTCGTTTTTCCTTATCATGACTACAATGATTATGAAGTAAAATGATACTAAAAACACTGAGGTTGGTTGAGAACTTCTGGCTTCAGACCCCTTGCAAAATGTTTATTGGCACCCAGTGCACTTTCCCCAAAAAAGTTGGAACATTTTTCGATTTGTTGCGAATCGCAATAGGTTTCCACTAACGCTTTGTGCCCTCGAGGGCTGACTCGACTAAGGTCAATAATCACTGGTCACTTTTTTGGTTTTTAAACGTCGTTTTTATTTTAACTACTGACTCTTATGTTAAATGAACACACCCTACGGAGAATACCTCGCGAGAATCGCAAAAGGAGATCTCATGAGATTCTCATAAAGTTTTCGGAGCTCTATTGACGTAGGTGGTCCAAAACGCCTCATTATTTGCTTCTTTGAATTCGGTCCTCAACATCGCTGATGCATGGAGATGTTCTATTTACAGCGCCGTTTCATCGATTGAAGCGAGTACTTGCTTAGCATGAGATGCAGAATCACATTCAGCGTCGATTGAAAATGGATCATGCACAAAACCGATGACGCCCTTAGGGATGCTGATGTCACTGAGCCGGGAACTGAAATTTTCTTTCAGCTGCAGAATCAAGTCTGTCATGAGGTTAGTAACTCCGTAATTCTCGTCCAGTTCTTCTTGATGCTGTGCAGTCGATTGAAGTGCAAAAGCTTTTCGGATTTGAGGTCAGCAAGGAAGATGCTCAGTTTCTTCTCAAGGGCTTCCAACTTCTCGACTACGTCGCTGGAGGTTTTGTCACGACCTTCTAGATTGAGAGTATTCAAGTGACCGAAAATATCACGCAAGAACGCAACTTTCACCATGAAGTCATTACCTTCCAGAAAGGAAAGATATTCAACCGACTTTCTGTGAGAGCGCAGAAAATCACATGCTTGTGTCTTGAGCTTTAAGTATCGTTCTAATCATGATCCCTTGCTCAACCAGCTTACGTCGTTGTGCAGGAGCAGATCTGCATGGGTCTCAGACGTTTCTGAAACTAGCTCACGGAACAGTCGGTGTTGAAGGCCTGACGTCGCTCTGATGCTATCGATTATCTTCATGACCGTTTCCATTGCTTCTTTCAGCTTTCGTGGAAGGTGAACCGTCTCTCACCAAGAGACATATTTTGTTAAATGAGAGTCCATATTGGGAGAACAAATGGCTGATCAGTTCGAAAATGACATCACCGGCGACGTCGTTTTATAAAGGTATCAATCCCAGAAGCTCCTCTCAGAAAACTTCCCGTCGAAGTACCTCACGTGCGCACAGAGTTGGTCGATGTCAGTGTTACCTGTCGACTCGTCGACAGCCAAGGACATGAAATCTGCTCCCTTCAGGCTGCCCAATACGAAGCGGAGGACTTCTTCCCCAAGATATTAACACGGCGCGTAGTGAAGTAATAGATCGAAAGAGCAATTACGGTCGGACAGTAGACGTGCGGCTGGACGTTTGGCATTACGTCACTTCGTAATCGGGGGAGGCGGGGTGGGGGGTCATAAGGAGGAGTCCTTTAACATTTTCATTATAAGGATACGTGATAGGTGTCGGCCCACGAACGGTGTAGCTTCCTGCTATCTGACCCACCATGAAATATAGTTGCTGACCACTGCTATAGTGAGTTCATGGGATATTCTTCAGAGCGTCTGTATATCGTTGCCATCATGGATGGATTAAGCACTGCAGAAAAAAACTTCATGAGATCATCATGAGGTTTTCGAACAGACATGCTGACCACTGCTATAGTGAGTTCAGGGGATATTCTTCAGAGCGTCTGTATATCGTTGCCATCATGGATGGATTAAGCACTGCAGAAAAAAACTTCATGAGATCATCATGAGGTTTTCGAACAGACATCTAATGAGGTGTCCTGAGGTCTTATGAGACCTCAAACCTAATGAGAGCGTTTCGTAGCCTTATGAGGAATCACACAATCCTCATGAGTAGCTCGTAAGACCTTGAGAATGATTATATAATCAGGATTCCATCTAAATAATAATAGCCGACGTACTCCTGTCTGTCCGCCGGAGGCCTGCACGGGTCGGCTCTTCAGAATCCGACCCGATCGGCCCGATTGGAGTCGTGTATCCGACTACCTGACCCGAAATATGATCGCTGAACTGAGATTTTAGTGGATCCTACACTTCTGGTCGGGCCGATCGGACCGGCACCTCAGTCAGCTTAGGCCTCTAAACTTTGGAACTCTGGGGGTCTCTGGGTTCGACCATTTCCTGAACGGCTCTATCGGCCCTGCTGAGGTTTCCACCTGACATCCCATGACGTCACATTGGTGTTGGCCTGTTCGGTGCTCTCATAGTTCACTACGTTCCACTGGTAGTTCCTTGCCCGAGAGTGACGTCATTTAACGACGTGATCGCATCGAGCGCTGACGGAACGAGGGGTCCTTATTGCCAGCGGCTGAAAACGGCTCGAAAAAGAAACTCCTCTGAGTTTATTCTTAGGTATTCGCCTGCACCCAACATGAAACACGATTGCTAACCGATCCGCCGGTCAGGTCTGCCTGGTAAGAGCTGATCCCCATTCCCCACGGTGCTCGAAATCATCCCCGCGCATTTGAGTGAGACGAGTTTCACTCCGTCGGGGGGATCTCGCTAAATGCTTTCTTTATAGACACCGGGGTTGGGGTTTCTTTTGGGGCTCAAAGTCAATTTGGGGCCTCTGATGACGGAAGAAGCTCACACACTCCATCTCTTTATTAATGACCCCAAATTTGGCGACTGAAAAAAGCATGCGAAATGTAACATTTGAATGCTATTCGACTGAATTCCGTGAGCCACAATCAGACTTGAATATTTCACAAGTTACGTCTTCCTGTCTGTCCGCCTGAGGCTTGTGCTGGTGAACTTTATCCAAACTGATCCGATTGTTCCGATTCGAATCGTGGTCCAACAGGACCCAAAACCAGATCGCCGGACCGTGTTTTATGAATCTCCCCCCCCCCCACCCCACTCCCATCCGCGGGTCGTGTCAGGCCGATCCTACTAACAGACAGCCCGCTTAGGCTTCTGAGTTTAGAACTCGGGGTGTTTGGATTCGTCCTCTTTCTAAGCGGCGCTGCTGACGCATCCAGTTTTCCCATGGTGTCACGTTCGTGTTGCCCTGTTGTGTTCTCATCGTCCAGCTGCTTGCCCGAGGGTGACGTCATTCGACGTCGAGCGCAGACGGAACGAGGTGACTTTTAGTGGAAAAAAATTATTCTTATGGCGAATTCGCCTGCACCTAACAGGAAACTCGATTCCGGACCGAGCTGCTGGCCCGATCCGCGGGTCGGGTCAGTCCAATAGAGATGAAAATCGGGAACTAAAACGGGAAATTTGAGATCTAAGAGGATGGGAAGAATCTTTCCTCCTTCATCTGGTACACGAAAGTTTCGAAATCGTACAAATGGTCTCATTTGAATGTTATAGAAACAAACCTGTATTTTGGCATATTCTGGGATTGGTTTAAGGGAGGGGGCTGGGGGAACGGCAATATTATTTTTTCGAAATATGGTCGTTGAAATTCCAGCTGTGTGTATCACTTGAACTTTTAGAAACAGAGAACCATTAACCATTAATACGAAGACGTGAATGTTCCACGGGTACCAGTCAGTCATGAGATATTCGGCCGATCTCATGAGAAAATCACGAGACGTTGTGACCCTCATGGGGATTGCAACACGAGGATTACCTCTTGAGATGCTCACAAATGCCATGAGAAAGTTGTGAGACCTCATAAGACCACATGAGTTTATAGTGAGTTTTTTCCTGCAGGACATGCAAGCAGAGTTATACGTTGATTCATTTTGGAAATACAGCAGCTCATCCTCAGTGAGGTTTCAGTGGGACAGTGCAACCGGCCTTTCTCGGAAGCAAAGATGCCAGACAGAGAAGTAACCAACCGTTCCACTTTCGCGTAGAAGAGTGAACCGGAGTTAAAGTACTTAATCTTACCCTAAATATCGATGCATGAACAATATAGTGGCAACTCTAAGAAAATGGCTTCACATGGATGAGAAAACAAGGCTTAGAACCCAAAAGCACTCTGGTTTTTGAATAGCATGAAATACATCGAAAGGTTTTGGCATTTGGAATGAATTTTGGCATATGAAGACAAACTTCAGCACAACAGTGACGGCAAAAAGAACGATTATATACAACTTATAAATTAAACATGAAAAATATCAATTTGATTTAGTTGACTCATAGCTCTTCCTACTGTGAATTGGCGACTCCGAGAGTGCACATCATAGACACGCAATACATTTTCTTCGCATTGGCAAAGTTCATCATGATGATCATAATTTAAGCAGGAAATGTTTCCTTGAAATAGATCCATATTACTTGAGTCAGGTGAGTTCGTTCTCAAGATGTAATGTGTAAAACCGTCAGAGGTTGATAAAAAGATTAAAGTGCCACTGTATTGCTGGAATTTCTCCCTCCGTTACATAAAATAATTTTAAAATGTATTATTTCAAACTAATAGTTGCCATTCGGTAGTCGTAAGCCAACCTGGATGGCCTTCGCTCAGTTTAAAAAGTCATATACAGGTTGGGTGTCCGTGCTGCGTGGGGCATATGGACCGTGATTTCGATGCCGATGGGTCTGTGGCCATCTCCATGAACATCTTCACGTATTCGAACGATCCTATAGGGGCTACGGTTTTAGGTATCATTTTCTATTTCATATGATGTTGAAAGGTCACGTAATTCTTTGGAAGATAGACATGCTTTCAGAATTGTTGACACGTACTGATTTCTAATTGGAGAACTTCACAACAAATCGGAAATCAAAGGTAGGTATCGAAACATATTCTACGAAACCAAAACATATATTTAAAAAATATTTCTGGTGTTCCAGAACGCCCCCATTCATATACGTCGCTTCAAAAGAAAACTATTACCTTCAGAAAAGGGGATCTCTTTGTCCCGAGTTTCTCATGATACAAGAGTTTCATCCAGCTATCAGATACGCCTGACGAAGCTCGAACACTGATTCATCCAGAGTTCTTGGTTGGACAGTGGGAGGCAATGTCAAGATATTGTTAGCATATTCTGCTATTCTAAATATCAAGACTTAATATTTCCAAATTTACTTTCATTGTCCAAAGCCGAAAGAAGTGGGAGTGCCCTACTACTTCATTTAAACTCTCATAAATAGTGTCCCATGAGTACCGATACCATTTCAAAAATTCACTTCTACTAACCAGTCGGTACAAATGTGGGGTATCATTAACTGGAAGATACCATATCATTTGGAATATCATTGTCAACAATGGAGGTATTTCTGAAGCTTGATTGTGTCTCAAATTGCCCTAGGCCTATATTAATACATTTGGCATGAGGCTCACCACCAAAATATTTCCGAAACTTCCTTTAGATTCCGATGGGATCCTCAAAGACCTCCCTCCAGGTAGCAACATTTATTTGTTGCTCAAGCGTCAATTGTGAGGCCTTTTATCATAACGGTAAGAGCGAATGAAACTAATTTTTTTTCTGCTTCTCAATTCTAAACGGAAATATGAGAGTAAAGCATAACCTTTATGAATTTTTGTGGAAGAGGATTCCAAAAGGTTCACCATAAATTCTCCTAAAACATACACCATTCAGGTGTGCTTTTGAAATAATTTATGTTTGAGTCCAATTCCTTGTCGTTATTGTGCGGAAAATTCTTAAGAACGTTCCTTAAATATATGCTGACAAAAGTGAGCTGGATGTAGCAGCTTGGATATTATTGCAGTTTGTAATGGTATGGTGGCTTATTAGACACCCTGTATGCCCATCAGGACGCAAGTAGGTTTCAGATGTGATCCACACCGATGAACGAACCAGCCGTAAAGATCCTTGCGAGGCTATGTTTAGCAAGTGTTTTGTGAGATTTTACCTAGGAAAAGTATCATTGAAAAAAGTTTTTACCATCAGTCTAAACAATTTATTGTGCACCACTGCATGAAATCACTTTTGGACTGGGAAAACCTGCGGCGGCAGACGAGTCATCCATGTTTTTTTACATGATGAGCTTAGCTTTGAAAAAAAAAACGAGAATGTTCCGGTGTTGTTCTTGATAGATCACAATGGATTACAATATCACGATGATGATGCGGGTATTCCCCACTATCTGATCTAATGAGGAAACATACCTGTGATTGCTCCTTCATCAAGTTTGGAGATATTGTTGCCCCAGAGTGTTATCAGTTTCAAGGCCTTGCTCTGGAATTCCAGGACGCCTCTTGAAAGTGTTGGACCCAGATTGCACTCTGACGAAAAGAATTCCTCCAGTTTCTTCATACCCTTGATTGCTGCTGATGGGAGTCTTGACAGAGGATTTTTTGCTGTATGAACGAAAAATGATATTATTGAGATGAGAGAGGAAAAGCTGCACGACCAGCTAGATTTATGTTTCATAGAATTGAAATGAAAATGCTCGAACGGTGTCGTCGAATAATCGTATCACACTTGAGTGGAAAAATAACATTTTCTTTATTCTCGATAGTGACTGAGGGGATACTCAATCAATCTGTGGCATCCTGGCGATTACACATTCTGGTGAACACAAAAAATACCACTCGTAGATATTTTACGGAATAAAGCCTCCGCTTTGTTCTCTTTTCGAACTCGTTTTGAATCCTTACTTCTCAAACTAAGCTATATTATAATATGGAGGTGATTGATATCTACCGATCCTGTTCCATTCTTGGCTGTACGATGTAGCAAAGGGAAACGTTCCGAGAAAAATTAGTATACAGTATCTCACTCCATTAACCCTTCTCCAGTTTGCTCCTGTAAAATCCGACAAAAATGTTGGATGGCATGATGGCGAATATATATTTAGTCGGACTTGCCAAGAGCAACACATTTGACACAGGCCGCACTAGTAAATATAATAAGGTGTTCTCTGAGATTCAACTGCGTGTCAAAAAATAATGGATCGACGAGAGGGGAAGCACATGGAAAGATTTTCGAGATGAATGTCCATTCATGATTGATTCTCCTGAACGGAGAGTCATGCAAAACACTAAATCTCTTTTCCAGCGTCGTTAGTAAATATGCTGAAGAGATGCTAATTAGTAATATTAGAAATAATTGAAACAATTATTCAGTCACTTTTCACAATACATTTACCCATCATGTTGATGTCTCTGAACACGGGAAAATTTGATGGGAAGCACATGGCTGTTCCCATTGGTTGTGTTCAAGGGAATCTGTTTCTAAAATATATAGACGATCGTGACTTTTCACAATACATTTACCCATCATGTTGATGTCTCTGAACACGGGAAAATTTGGTGGGAAGCACATGGCTGTTCCCATTGGTTGTGTTCAAGGGAATCTGTTTCTAAAATATATAGACGATCGTGGCTAACTGACTGACGCTAATTCTAACCATGTTCTAGAAAGGCTATAAATCTGAAACTTTGTACACATGTACCTTTTTGGACGCAGAAGTCAGAAAAAATCCGACTTTGGAGGTACACGCCCTGGGGGGACACATTTTGGGGGGGAAACGTTTTTCTTAAATATATATTGTGACAGATGAGGATGGCATTCAGAGAATCCACTGGACGTCCTGGGTTCGGTGGTGTAGTAGTAGCATATCCGACCAGCAATCAGGAGGTCCGGCTTCAATTCCCGGCCGTTCCTTGGGTTTCCTTTGGCTACTTTTGCCTACCATGTCCCGTTACTCAGAATTTAGACTTTGGAAGTAAGTGACCCGGGGGCACAAATTTCAAACGGAGATGTTTTAAAATAATTTTTTTGCATCAGTTAAACTGATGAACATGGAAAGATGAAACGTGACATGGACGTACCTACTGAGACTGAGTTCAGGAAAAAATTTTAGTATTGGATACATGCCATGGGACAATATATATATATATTTTTTTTTAAAAGGTGCTTTTCTGATTCGATCTAGAGAACTAGAGTTGAAACTTCGAGCAGAAGTACCTATTTGATTGCTGAGTACGTGTTTGTTTGCCCCTCGGGCAAATACACTCGCTACTATATAAATAAGTTCTATTCATTTTGGCCGGCCTGATTTGTATCGTCTTGGTTTAAATTCTAAATTCAATGTGAGAGATACTTCCTGTTTTAATGAGTAAGAGACCTATCCCTTTCCCTATCAGTAAGTAATGAAAGTTAACTGATTCTTTTTCCGTAAAAACATTTCGCAGTAAAACTAATTCTCTTTCGTTTGCATTTTGATAAATGAGCCCGAAAACCAAGTGAGAGTTTTTTTTTCCACTCCACGTGGATGCCAAAAAATATGTAAAAGAAATGTAAAAATTTTTTCACGACCTCCTTGGCTTGTGAAAAATTTTCCGTGAGATGTAAAACGTATCAGGGTGAAAGTAAATAAAACATAAGTTTCTCTCCATTATGATTGGTTGTCGTAAGAATTTGCGATAAAGCGCTATATTGGAGGCTCTCCTCGGAAAAGTGCATTAGAAAACGAACGATTGTTATATGTCATTTCCATAACATGTTTCCTAGGATGCGTTCTTTCAATTACTATCTATAGAAACAGAGTATTACATATAGGCATTATTGGGATTTAAAAAAATCACATAACTAATACTGACCAATGCTGAATTCCTTCAATTTCGGAGACGTCCATCCGTTGAATTCTACACTCGTGATCTTATTGTTGTGAAAATTGAGTTTCTCCAAGCTGTTGCTCTTGATGACTGGGACAGAGGTCAACAAATTGTTGTAGAGCCAGAGTTTTTTCAATTTGGGAGTCGCCTGTCCGTCGAACTCCATACTCGTGATCTTATTACCATGTAAACTGAGTGTTTCTAGGTTGTAGCTTTTGAAGACTGGAACAAAGGTCAACAAATTGTTGTAGAAAGTTTTTTCAATTTGGGAGTCGCCCGTCCGTCGAACTCCATACTCGTGATCTTATTACCATGTAAACTGAGTGTTTCTAGGTTGTAGCTTTTGAAGACTGGAACAAAGGTCAACAAATTGTTGTAGAGGTAGAGTTCTCTCAATTTGGGAGTCACCCATCTGTCGAACTTCACACTCGTGATCTTATTGTCATCAAGGCGAAGTATTTCCAGGCTGTAGCTCTTGAAGGCCGGGACAGAGGTCAACAAATTATTGTTGACGTCGAGCACCATTAATTTGGGAGTCACCCATTCGTGAAACTCTACACTCGTGATCTTATTGCCATACAAGCTTAGTATTTCTAGGTTGTCGCTCTTGATGGCCGGGACAGAGGTCAACAAATTGTTGTAGAGGTATAGTTCTCTCAATTTGGGAGTCACCCATCTGTGGAACTCCACACTCGTGATCTTATTGGTGTGAAGACCGAGTATTTCTATGCTGCCGCAGTTGAAGGCAGGGACAGAGGTCAAGGAATTGTTGTAGAGATAGAGTTTTTTCAACTTGGGAGTCCCCAATCCGTCGAATTCCACATTCGTGATTTTATTGCCGTATAAACTGAGTATTTCAAGGCTGTCGCTCTTGAAGGCCGGGACAGAAGACAACAAGTTGTTAAATAGCCAGAGTTCTCTCAATTTGGGAGTCACCCATCCGTCGAACTCCACACTCGTGATGTTATTGTTGGTAAGACTGAGTATTTCAAGGCTGCCGCTCTTGAAGGCCGGAACAGAGGTCAAGAAATTGTTGTTGAGTTCCAATGTTCTCAATTTAGGAGTATCCCATTCATTCAATTCCACGTCCCTGATCATATTGTGTCGAAGACTGAGTACTTCTAGGCTGTCGCTCCTGAAGGGCGGGACAGAGGTCAATGAATTGTTGTAGAGATAGAGGCTTTCCAGATGGCGGAATTCAGAAAGTATATTAAAAGGAAAGTTCTCGAGAAGGCTATCGATAATGACGAGTTTCATATGCAAGTCTTTCCAAGGTAGCATGGCTGACAGGTGGACCTTCTTCACTGCCGTGTTGTTTATCCGTATCTGCACGAAGGAAAGATCCCCGAAGAATCCTTCGGGGAGTTCCAATACTTCCATGTTGTCTTCTATTTGAAATTGCCTGCATGGAGGAATACGATGATCAGTACGATTCACATTTCACTTTTGGATAAGAATATAATACTTAACTCATTACGGATGAAAAAATGCTTTCCAACTTTCAGATTCTCCGCTGTAAAAAATATCGACCATGTGCATATAAATTGATTTCAAATCGTCTACTTTTTTGCATTCCCTTGGAAATCCTACTTTTTTCGCCATGTTATTCTCCTACTTCTTGAAACATTAAACCTTAGAAAATTTAATTTAAAATTAGATATTTAAGCTATCTAGAGTTTTCTTTATTTGCTTGGAAAAGCTTCTTTCTCAAGTTATCTGTAAAATTCTCATGGTTTTATAATATTGACACCTCGAGGAATCTACCCTGATCTTTGGCTTCCGAAACGAATGAAAGTGCACTTGAATTTCGCCTAATATTTCCTACAAGTATGACATGGTGAGAACTTCGGAAAGAGATTGGATTTCGAATGTGAAAGCCATTCTGACTCTATTTTCATATCGGATACGAGGTAATTGAAGAGAATGACTGCTTGCTTTCCCCGTCGGTAGGAGAACTATTTTGAAGCGATGCAGTTCCGGTTCACGTTCACCAAATACACGTCATGGGCGCCGGGGCCCAAAACGGACAAGGAAAAGTAAATTCGTGAAATGTAGGAATCTCTCGTCCTTTCCTTGGACTTTAAGACGGAGAAGCGAGAATGTGTCGCTCTTTTTTTCAGTAAGATAATTTGGGGAATATGGCCTTCAAAATGAAATCTGGCTATCACGGCCCATCAAGGTCGAATTAGACTTTTACAATTATTCTAAAATACTGACTCATATCTCCTTTATTAAATCCCAGCAAGGTACATGCAAAAAAACGCTTGGATATTGCGCCTTTGGTCCCAAAGTTGGTCCCAAGAGGCCATATTACCCGTATTGGTGAGGGAACATGGCCACTTTTAAAAAAGCAAATCAAGGTTTACCATGTGAGCATGAAAAATGCTGGAATATGCTGAGTACCTAAACATAATGTGGATTCAGCAGTTGAAAAAGAATTTATTAACTGTATTAAGAGCTAGCAAAGAAGTCGACATTATTATCCGACTCAAGGACCTGTTGCAAGAACACAGAGAAAAGTCAGTGCCTCAGTTCGAGGTTTTTTTCTCGCGAAAAAATCTGTCCTGCACGTGTGGCGTCTTTATCGCATCAAATTTTGGGTGCGGTTATCGCATCAAATGCTAGATGTGATAAAAACGCATCACATGGAGGACTACTTTTTTCTTGACGAAAATGCATTAATTTGATTCTGCGTGTATAAGTCAGGTATATTATGCGCTTCTGCCGCATTGAACATTTCGTGATGAAATTCAGCCACATTGAAATTTGCCTTGGATGTCCTATTGTGGGAATATAGTTGCTTTTGAGCTTAAAGCCCGAATACACGAACCTCATTTAAGGGAGACAACGGGGCTTTTAGCGAAGGAGCTCTTTTTCTCCCATAAATATAGTGGCTTTTGAGCTTAAAGCCCGAATACACGAACCTCATTTAAGGGAGACAACGGGGCTTTTAGCGAAGGAGCTCTTTTTCTCCCATAAGAATCCATGTATTCTTAAAGGACTGTTAAATATCCATAGTTAACGGTCGGATCTCATATCGGCGATACATGTTGCACCACCAACGCACCGAACGGAATGCGAACACCGTATGGAACTGGACTCGAATAATGAAGTAGGCGGGTTACATGGGAATCCCTTCGAGACGCACGAGCTACTCGCGCGGGTCGGAGGGAAGGTGAAGTGGCGAAGAGGCCACGCACTCAGGCTGGTTGCGTGTGAATCCCTCTGCTGCCAATGCATTGCCCCGAGGGTTCATGGGGGGAGGGAGGGAGGGAGGGGGCTTCCTCTTCACGATGAAGTGGAATACGAAGTTACCATGGATATGGAAATGTCCTGTTCCTGTTGTAAGGGATGAAGAAAATGTATTTAATTAAGATCAATACATTTTATTAATGCAAGCCACCATCATGTCGTGTGACTAGAATCGATGTCTGTGTACGTACTTTAAAAGCCCTGTAAAACATTTTAATTTTAATAAAGCAACCAGTTGTAGCGGCAAAAGAGTTCAGCTCTTTTTTAATAAAACAACTCCCATCCTGATCTTGGGTTCAGAACCAGCAAGGCTCTCTCAGTGACCAGAGCTTGGGGGAGAGGGAGTGGGGAAAACAGAAGACAAGAGATTCCTTGCTCACCAAAGCTGAGTGGAGGGCCATGAGGGTAAGCGGTCTCGACTCCTTTAGAGTCGTCGTCTCAACCGAGAGCTTGTTAGGTGACACTGTAACGGTAGCCTTATAAACCACGTGCACGTCCCACTATACAGAAGCAAACCCGTACAGACGAGGTAAATCGCAGACATAATTGCGGGAAATAAAATGAATAGGACGGCCAATGATGGATTCATTATATGATTGGCAATCATTGGACGACTGGAAAAGGCCTGTGGTGTTGGGAATCCTTTGAAGACTATCTTCTTAGGCGATGGAAGTTGATCCAAGTAGGTTTGAAAAGTACTCCTGTTTGAACGGAAATATACTTCAACACATGGAGCAAAAATGATTCATGATCACAATAAAGTGATTTTATCACTTTATTGATTTAATTGTAACACCATAAAAACGAAGGAGTCCTGTTTTTTTTCAGTGGTGGGGTGTCGTTCATATTTAGAATTTCATCAAGCATTATTTGCCTTGCCATTTTATTGTAATTTGCAACCTTAATTTCTGGAATTTGAGACGAAGTCATTTCCTTCGGTGAGATATGAATTCTTCCACTGGCATGGATGTCTTTTCATGCTTAGGTTTCTTTCATGCTGGCCAGCGGCGTCGTTTGGCCTGACTCGTGCAGGCTCCTGAGATTTGTGGAATATCAGACAAACCAATAACGTCTGAAGTTGTCATCAGGGAACTTCGTTAAGCGTGCCTAACCAAGAATCGATCGCCTCGAATTAATTTCGCAGATAATTTTGCACATGTCAATATAAAGAGTGCTACCAATGCTCATATTATTACGCTCAAGCAAAGAAAATATAGAATTTGGAGTTTGTTCAATGGTTTATCTATTTGGTTTTAACTCTTTGTTACTTCTCCTAAAATATATCCAAAATTGGAATATATATCCAAAGTGTTGAATTTAATTTTGTATATGGCCCTGAACCCAATGGGATTAATTCAATTCTAATTATTCTAAGGAGTTTCATGCTCTGGGCTGTTATATGGAAAACAGTAGAAATATGACCAGCGAAAACGGCAGAAGCACGAGCAATGCTTAATTCGATTTTTTTTGTTACATGAATCTAATAATATGAGCAGGGTCTGTAACTTTGACAAATTCATCAGTATGCACATACTCATGACCATACATAGAAAATATATCACATGAAGTGCAAGTTCCAAACTGTGATATTTTTTTTGTTACATGAATCTAATAATATGAGCAGGGTCTGTAACTTTGACAAATTCATCAGTATGCACATACTCATGACCATACATAGAAAAGATATCACATAAAGTGCAAGTTCCAAACTGTGATGTACGTGGAGAAACCAACAGCTTCCCTAATAGCCAGAAAGAGAATTTGAAAGCAAGTACGACTTTTACGTTAGGAGATAGTTTAATAGAACATTTTTTAAGTAAGCCCAATGGTCGCAGTCTCATGCTTTTTCCTGACGTGGAATACCTGCCAGAAGGTTTTAGTGCATCAGATGACAGGTTGGGAATGAGTCCTCTAGTGCACCACACTACCGGTGTCATGCGACATCTCAAATAAGATCCGTTGAGATTGACCAGAAACATATGGGAATTAATTCGGAGGCTTTCAGAGAATATGAGGGATGATCAAAAAGTCCCAAAGTCCCAAATATGTCCTATAGACACAAGTTTATGATACACGAACAACCATCAGATTTAGTTGCATCGTGGATCCGCGAAGGCGTGACCATTGAGAGTTTCCTTGCCCTCTGATGAGCTCAAAATATATAAAAGGAATGTACCTTTTATGAAACCTGAAAATTCTTCCAGGCGATTGATGAAGTTGAGGCAGCCCCTATTGGACATTAATTGGAAATACACATGGGACGAGCTCTCATCTCGCACGTGACACTGTGGCACCACGCAGTGAGAACCGGGGGAGAGAGCATTCCTTACTTGACTTGGCTCTCTCTCGCTGCGGGCTATGTCCGTCAGTAGAGAGGAGAGGCGTAAGAAAACGGGATGGAGCAGCCATAAAAGACTCGAGCACTGAACTTATCTGTTAATCCTCCTTTCTGCGTCTAACACTCAGAGGACTTCGAGCTTATCCTGAGTATTGATTTGAGCCCAGTACCAAGGCTATAAAATGTTTGTCACGAAGTGGAACGTTGAGATCCGCTTGATAAAATTCTGGGAGTTACGGAATCTTCATCGTAAAAAGAACCAACAAAAAGACCATATGAACCTGGATTTCCCCTAATGCTATGGACAAATTCTTGCCCTTCGGAAATACCACATCGTTTCCTTTGTGGAATTTTTCGAACCGCGCACGAACGAAGAATCGCACGAACAACGCAGGGAGGTCGGCGAGAGGGAGAGTTCTTCAAAGGGTTCGATTGTTTTCCCGTATCGCATTCGCATTGGTAGGTGGCAAATAAATACAGGTGTACTGTTTGGGAGCCGAGATCTTGCAAAAAAAACAGCAACAATACAGTGATTTGCAGCTCCTCGCTTTCCTGTGTGAGGCATGTAGGAAGCAAGGAACAAGAAAAAAAGCGGAGGTAAGCGTAGGTGAAGGGAGCGAGGTAAGTGTACTAGCCCACAGCTCCTTTTAGTGTCCAGGTTACTTTGGACATCCGAAGTATGTTTACTGTAGCGCCAAGTAGCCCAGGTAGTCTTTGGAACATGTCATTTCCTGATATATCTGGATTCATTTCCCTTATACCTTCCACATAGTCGTCGATCTCTTTCCACAGAAACCAGAAAGAAAATACTTGAATTCTTGAACAAATCGGCCTTTAGAGGTAACCCAGTCTAAGGAGTCTACAAAGAACTCTGGCTCGAAAGAAAGAGGGAGGAGGCTTCAAGGTAACTTCTTGGGGAAGAGAATGAAATGGTAAAAATGAAAACGCTCATCATCATCTCTCCTTGGAAAAGGCAATTCAGTGGGTTGGTTGTCTGGCTAATTATAAGGTAACTATATATATATTGATAGTATCTGTATGGCTAAATTGTCCCAATTTTCTATACCAGACTATCCCTGACAATTGAAGATAGTACCTTCAAACAGACAAATCGACTACTTCATGACTTCTAATACTACCCAAGATAGCAGGGTTCCACTTGGTCTGAATGCAATTTAAGTGAAGAAAAGACAGTTTCCAAAATATGAATTGCATATTGGACGTGTCCTAAAGCAGATAGTTATAATAACTCCCGTTTTTGGGAATATAACATTCACGTCCTTGATAAATTCACGTAGTTCAAGAAGCGCATAATTCAAGAAGCGAACTGTTTTTCGTCTCTCTGCGTCTTGGACATTTAAGCAGTCAATAGAACTATCCCAAGGACGTTAATGGAACGCTGGGCTTAATGAAACGTTGATTGAACACGTTCGGGTGCTACTGGGGTGGCAGTCTCTGAAGACCATAGTTAAACCTTCTACGGCAATAGAGCACTTCGTTTCCTCCAGTTTGCAGCAGGTTTGCCTGACAATAGTTATATATATATATTGAGGCTAAAGTTGATTTGATTTAGAGCACTGCCATTGTTCATGCAAACGATATCTGCGAGGATATGGCCCTTTCGAGGGGGACGTGGATCGGTAGGGGAAGGATGGAGGGGATATTAATATATATATTGAGGCTAAAGTTGATTTGATTTAGAGCACTGCCATTGTTCATGCAAACGATATCTGCGAGGATATGGCCCTTTCGAGGGGGACGTGGATCGGTAGGGGAAGGATGGAGGGGTTGGGCTTCCTTGACCACACACTCCATCCCCTTG
The DNA here is from genome assembly GCA_905338385.1 of Darwinula stevensoni. Classification (NCBI taxonomy): domain Eukaryota; kingdom Metazoa; phylum Arthropoda; class Ostracoda; order Podocopida; family Darwinulidae; genus Darwinula; species Darwinula stevensoni. Next base: position 20,811 of record CAJPEV010001964.1, read on the forward strand.
CACTCACCCCAAAGCCGGCGAGTTTGAGGGACGGGGAGACACTCGCCGACATTACTGAAACGCTTCGACCCTAGCTCTTTTTTCAGAGCGGGTACTGCGCCGCCTTAAGTGAGAGAGTAGTAGACATGGTTTCCGCAATGAATCGGAACTTTTTTTCATAAAAAAGGAAACTCTTTCTCATGCTTTGGTCGAATCTTCTTAATTTTTTTTTACAATGTCGAGGAAAGAGGAGAAATTACTATATTTCACGAAAAAATAATCTCATTTTTTTAAAAATGAATCTGAATCCTCCATTCGTGCGCTGGCCTCCTTCCATATGCCTTCATGTAAGCGTGTGTTGTCGGCGCTCACTGTAGTGTAGCGTGTTAGGAACGGCCTTGAGGAAGGAGGCGTGTTGGGAAAAGAAGGATGATATATTGTCGGGGGGGGATACCTGCCAAGGTCGTGGAGTGAGCAATACAGGGATGGCATCCAGTGTTGCCAACAGCCCCGCGGGATCCCGGATCGGTTCGGTGTGTCCACGGAACGAGCTTTCTTTTCACGTGCGTAACCCAAGCTTCGTCGTGAGGTCGAGTGTGGAAAATTGGTACCGTACCGTGGTCCCGCAGTAGTTACTTAGACTCTACGGAGATGGCGCCAGTGCACTCCTAACTTAGTTTGACCGCAGCAGGACCAAATGTAAGTATTTCTGTAAAATGAAAACTAATTCTGACAGAGGAGACTCGGGGCTTTCGAACGATGAAGGAATTTGAGTTGAAATTCATATTAAAGGTCATCGAGGTCAGGTCAAATGTTAGCAAATAAAAAATACATAACATGCGTTTTGATTGAATTTGAGTCGTGTTCCGACGTTTCATCCTGCCCGTGATTTCCTCGGACTCCACCAATCACAAACTGTTGATGTAGCAGTAATAGTCAGAAATTCCCAGGGTTTCCTTCCGAAAAACGAGAGCACTCATCCGCATAGAAATCATTTTCAGAAATATGATTATTTCTCGCCAAAATTTCCGAATAAGAACATGTAAACCTGGTTCCCTAGTACGTTAAAGAAATGTCCTGTATTTCCTCGGAAATCTCAATTCATGTTATTCTAGGAAATTCTCGTTCTCCTTACTGAAATATTACAGGTAATGGACCGACATTTTAAATCGAACCTTTAAGGGAACGATCATATTCCGCATTCGCTTCCGAATACTTACAAAAATTCGAATGAAAGTGCTACGGGTTTGCGCGTTTTTGTCTCTTCGGATGGTGGGAATCACCATGCAATTTGTCAGGATAAATACTGGTCATGATTTATTTGAAAAGGGACAGCGGGGGAGCGAAGAAAGAAGAGTTTCAGCCCTGTCTCCGGGGCGGGGCATCGCCGGTCGGCCGCGAGCTCCTGCAGATGGACGCAACCGGCGGCGCACTAGATGGGATTGAAGGAAAACCGACGGAAACCCCGGGAGTCACTATGTGGGTCATTCCAAAAGTTTCTTTCGCTCTCTCGATGCATTGTTAACATGTAAGTTGCGAGCGGGAAATTGTCAAACTTTAATGTGACTCATTATTATATTTTTCTATGTTTCAGATGTATGTCAGCTATCCTAACGGCAGCTATTGGTGGAGTTGAATAATGCCTACTTTTGACCGTTCCTTTTTACAACAATCTTTCAGTCGAGATGATTTCAGTACAATCATTAAATTCTACGTCCTACTGGAATAATTCTGCCCAGAAATCAAGGAGCTGCTCACATCGGCTCTAGGAGACTGTGTGCCATCTATCCACATTGTCCGACATTGGTACCATCAAGGAGGATTGCGCATCAACACATGATGCGAGTCGTTCTGGTCATCCTGTCAAAGCAGGAAAAGTAGCACGTAGAATTTAACCATTTGGGTCCGAATTGTTATTTTACTGTCTTCACGCGCCGATCCTAGTTTTTTTTTCACTCCATCAAAGAAATAAGAAAAAAATGCATGACTACAACATCCGTACGAATAGGGTTGCGTTTCTAATACGTCATTCTAAACATGTCGAGCTACACTGGAGGACAAAATTGAGGTATCAACCACCAAGACCAGAATGTCTTTTTTTTTCTTAATCGCACCACTTAAGCACGCATTTCCTCATTGGCCCTTGTATAGTGTAACCATTTGTAAATATGCTATTCCATGGTTTCTCCCTTGAGTTTGACCCCATCACTTGAGGTAGGTAGGCAGTGTTGTCAAATGCACCATGGAAGCTCACATGGGGTAATATGGCCACCGTGAATAGGGGTAATATGAACACCACCGTGATTTCATGTAGATACTGTTTTGACTCATGGCAATGTAAGTATAATAGGACCGAATCTGCCCTTGAAGCGACCTTCATGAGGATTCACGCGCCCTCCACCCATTCACCCCCCTCCCTCTTCCGCCTCGCTCTGGTGTCCACTTAGTATAAAACGCCCTGAATTCCAATTCTGATCCATTCACGCCACACTGCATTGACTCGAAGCTTTGAACCAGCTTTCTCGTCTCCAGGATTTCATCCACACGTCAGTAGCCCTCAAATTTTGTGTCTATCTTCATTCTAGTCAATTTTTAATATTGTTTTTTTTTTTTTAAGTGCCATCAGTGCTTATATTTTGACATAGGAAACAATCATGCAATTCCAAAGACACCACTTTACACCTTTTTGAAGTTGTAAAGTTGAAGCTTTAGCTTGGTACCTTTTTTGGAGCAACCACCTTTCCGTCACATTATCTTCATTTTCATTCGCTTTAGCTACTGAATTGCAATTGATTTGCAGATACCCGGAACCTATATGAAGCAAACGCACGCCAGCAGTGGAAGAAACAACATTTGGAGGCTGCTATCGATGCAGTTGGAAATAGAGATTTAACAGCTAGTCGCGCTGCATGCACGTATGGTATACCAAGATCAACGCTGCGCCGATACCTTCAAGAGTCGAGAATGGAGACTAATGCCAATGATCCCTACCCAACTGCGATTGTAAAGAGTCTTGATCGAAGGCGTTATCTTGGGGAAGAAGAAGAAACCCCTTTAAAGCAGTACCTGATAGATTTAGCTGCACATGGATATCCTCTCTCACGTCATCAGGTGAGAGCTACAGCATTCAGGTTCGCTGAAAAGTTGGGAAACCACTGCTTCGATCAAGTTATGGGAGTCACTGGATGAGACTGGCTCTATGGTTTTCTTCGAGGAAACCCTGACCTTGCTGTAAGAAAGGAAGAACCTTTGTCTTTAGGACAGGCAGTTGGCATGAATATAGAGGAAGTAAAGAAACACTTTGACTTGCTGCTCAAGAAACTTGGGGATACAGGACGATTCCTACGACCAAAAGTCATTGAGCACGAAGTCTAATCTCGTCCATGGATAATCTTCGAACTTGTCCATTGGTTGGCCTATTGATTGTCCGTTTTTTTTGGATCAATAGGTATTACTGAGGTGTTATTCTCATCTTCCCATCCTTACCTCTCAATCAAGGGACAATTTCCCGTTGCCAAGGGCGTCATAATAAATATAGGAATGGAATAAACATTCTTGACAAGGGAAACCACTCTCTCCCTCCCCCTCTCTGCATGCAATGTGCAATAATTGCCAGGAATCTTACGTCTCTCAACAAATTAACTAATTGGAATGACTTCCTTACTTCGGTTTGTACATGAGAAATTATGAAGTAGAGAATGAAAACTTCCGCAGAACAATTCATTAGCATTAAGGAAATCAGGAGACATACAGTAGTGGGTTCATTGCCACCTCGCTAAAATTGTGCGAACTTCACGTTTAACGAATGAACTGCTAGATGTGAGGCCAGATGGAGGGCCTCAACGGGGCAGGGACATCCAAGGACATCCATGGGTAGACCGTGAGTGGATGTCCTTGGGAAGTTCCTTTGCTGTACGTGCAATGAATATCCATAGTTGGACAGACACATCATTTCGTTCCTAATGTCGAACTCCACATGAAATCATGCACTGGTCAAAGGAAAATATCAGACGGTCTACATGATTGAAGTTACTGCATTTCGACCTTAGATGAGACATTTGAATTAGAAAAATCTATATATATGCTCGTATATTATCGTTGGGTGTTTGTATGTCCACGGTGCCATTTGCGGCGCGTCTGTTTCGCTCTCTCGAGCGAGCATCTTCCCTCCGGCCATTGTGGCTGTGTGATCCATTCTCGAGAACGTAATAGTTCGAGGGGGGGGGAAGAGTTCAGATGGCATGACAAAAGAAAACACTAGAGCGGCCGGAAATCGATCCCAGAGCCTCATATATGGCGGACATTACTCCACCGAACCAAATGCAACTATGGGGTTTCTTCAATTCCATCCATAACACTACAACGGAAAAGAGGCATTCTACGCACATCCCCCGCTCCAGATACGGACTTTTCAGCAGGGACGTGTGGAACGTACCCGCGTATTACACTTGGAGTCCCCTTTCATCCCTTAAGGATGACTTCCTCGCCGGGATGACATCTCACCATCATATTGTCACGGTGAGGGAGTAGAGAGCATGCGACCCCGCTTGCGGTAATTGACCCCTGACCTTTGTTTACATCATCCGCCACTAGGTGTCACTAGTGAGCCCCGGTGTTTTAATTCGGGATTTATAGTGGATTAAATTATATGCTCTTGTCCCGATGTAATTGTTACAGTGTTATTTTAGAGCTATATGCGAGGAAGTAGGAAAGCACTGTATCCTGAAAGCACTCCAACCAACACGCTGAGGAATCACCAGCGAGAACGAAAGGTCGCATCACGGCCGTTCGGGAGCCAGTCCGGACAAAGACTTCCGGAGAAGGCGGGCGAAAAACGGAGCCTTCAGCGAGGCAGTAACTTCCAAGCTCAGTCTAAGTCTTGCATAGCTCGCTCCCGCTGGGATTCTGTACCCGAAAGGCATTCTCGATTTAAGTCCCGTGGAGGAAGGTACCTCGCATCGAGTCAGGCTCGACCTAAGTTCTGAACGTCGCCGATCCGAAAACAAGCTTCACCCTTTCCTTGGAGAGTACGGTCAGAATTCCCCTGAGGTGGACCGGCTTGACCCCAGCCCGGAAAAAGAACAAGCATCCTCCGTGGGATGCAACTGCTCATCCCCCTCTCTACCGTAGTTCGTGTGGAGACCCTTGGAGCATCCACGGCGGTCGAGTGGGATCCCCCGACGGAGACATCCCAAGCGACGCCGGCCCCCGGACAGCAGGACTCCGCAGCGCCTTCGGATTCGGCGGAGGAATTAGTTCTCGTAGTTGATGAGTAAATAAGCACCTGTTTTGTTGTTACCATATCCCCTTGTGATCTTATTTCCACCCGAATCCCACAACGGATTGCGACACGAACTAGTCGTACCGTAACAATATATTTCATCATCAGACCATGTATATATCTGGATTTCGACCCCTTTTATTGATTGGCATGCTCACAAAGAGAGTGACTCCCGAGTGTGAAAACGGTGGGATCCCACCTGTATGGAACAGGAGCCCTTGGATCGGGAAGACGCAGTCGGCCGCGTAGTAACCATCCCGTTTCTCTAGCGTATATTTCACTCATAGGCCTACATCAAAGTGTTGGTGATGGACTTGACCGACGATACGCACATCGTCCAGATCGATACGGGATGAGAGTGCCGCTCGTTAAAAGTCCGTATCGTAGGCGTGAACACCCCCGTGAATAAGAGAGGATGCGCAAGACGTATGTTGTCAGAGCGGCTGCTGTGCCGAGCGTTGATGGGGCCGCTGAATGAACCCGTGAATATTTGAAAATGCAACACGCTTAACCCAGGCCGACCCTGAATTCCTGGATATGTTCCACAGGTTGGGGTCTCCGTCTCTCTCCCCCTCGCTCCCTCTCGAGCAGTTTCTTTCGAGTCTTCGCGACTGTTGAATTCGATCTCGAGAAAGGGAGAAAGGGGAAAGGGAGAAAGAAACGGGAGAAAGAGCGGCTGTCGCGTAGAATGTTCAAGTGCTGACTCAACTCATGGATTCTCGACTATGTTCAGGACCGTGGAGAGGGGAAGAGGAACAAAATGTGCAATTTGCTCCATGTTCCTTGTCTGGGGGGGACGGCTACACCGGATGATGCATGCACTATTGTTTATTAGAGTAGCGTTCGTTCGCAATGAATAATTCCAGCGCACTCAGTGAGTGTGTTTGACGCGGCAAGGAGGGAAGCCACATTTGCACATCTTGCACCAAAGTTTCAATTGGCAACAGGTTGAGATCGTCTACTCTTTTTAAAAAGCAACTGTCGAACAGGACTTTGCAGGCCGTACGAAATGAAATAGTTGACCGGCAGTTTGGTACCCATGGCCTAGACCGATCCGAAGTTCGTGAAAAGCTTCCACAAGATATTCTCGAGAACAAGATGGAGGTGGTGCTGCTTTATATCGTTGAGAGGGCCGCTGAGTTTACGGCTGCTGACGGAGCTCGGGAATTCCCGAGAACCAGTTCGTGGAAGACATCCTTGGATTGGGGTGTCCGTCGCACGCTCGCACTTTCTCTCCGGCCTTCGCAACAGTCGGATTCGCTCTTGAGAATAGGAGAGAGAGTCATTGTACCACTTGCGCACCCCCCTCTCACATAACTAAGGGATGTTCACACCTCGATATGAGCTTTCACGAGGGAAAACCCAGACACAATACTTGGAGTCCCGTTTTTCTCCGTGCGAAGGAGAGTAAATCTAGAGGGTGAAAGCGGCGGGATCCCACCAGGGTGGGACAGATCGGAATGGCTTATTCTCGGATCGCAAGGACGCCGCCGATTGGGTCGTTACCATACCGTTTCCAATCCGTATATTTCACTCATAGGCTTCCACGCAAAGTAATGGAGATGGTCCTTACGGACGAAGCGGACAGGGTTGCAATCAATAGGGGAAAGTGCCGATAAATGTTCGGGCGAAGATCTCACCCCGGCGAAGTTTGGCGAAATTGGCCACTGAGTTTTAGGGCCGCCGAATGAACTCGGGATTTCTTGCCGAAGAGTTCGCGGAAGTCTTCCACGGGTCGGCTAGTAGAACATTATAAATTCGATGATCGGATGCTCGTAACGTCATTCCAAAAACCCATCATTCAATAAAATGGAAATAATTAAATGTTCGATATCGGGAAATTCTGCTCGGATAAAGCTCAGAATGCATAAGAAAATTTCGATCCATGGCGATGACATTCTATGTACATCCGAAGGACGACCGCCTCTGGACTTATACCCATCTCTGGACAACTGGACTGTTCATGGACGAGTTTTGGATCACCCGTGGCTACTTAGAGCAGTAAAGGTGATTGGAAATAGGTCTCGGCCGAATGCCGGCGATTCATGTGCGAAATGCTTCACAGAGTTAAATGCTGGGCTGTGGTGCGCATTGACAGAGCAACGCAGCAGGTACCGCGGGATTACCTGAGAAGCCCTACAGAATACTTCCGCATGCCCTACCACGACCAGGCAACACCTCTACCATGCACCGTCTCCATTAGCCTATGTTAGCCTCTGAACGTTCGCTCGAAGTCCATATGAATTTATGCCTTAGATATACTGTAGAACAGGGGCCTTTTTCACGAAACTTCTTTAACTTTATTTCGGCTATATTTCGTCTTTAACTTTTCTTTCTCTTTATTTCGTCTTTAACTTTTCTTTATCTTTATTTCATCTTTAACTTTTCTTTAACTTTTCTTTAACTTTACTTTAACTTTATTTTGTCTGTAACTTTTCTTTAACTTTACTTTAACTTTATTTCGACTTTATCTAGACTCAAAATAAAGAAAAGATAAAGACACCTTTGGAGGTCTCTCAATCTCGACTTTAACCTCTCTGAGGGCTACGGAAACCCTGGCCACCTGTGTATATTCTTGATAACATGCCCCAAGCGACGCATGTGCATTCCTCCTGCCACTTGTGGCTTACCCCTCTCCGTGTTAACACGACCATGGCTGCAAGGCTTCATCTAATTCGGAGGCAGCTTCGTCAGGAAAGAGTACTTCTCGACCGAAATAGTCCCTTGGAAGTGTACGATGATGAAGGACTCCGGAGCAGATTTAGACTCTCACGGAGCCTCATCTTGGATATCTGTGCCCTAGTCCAGGTGAAAATACAAAGGGGTACTGCCCGTTGTGGAGCACTACCGATCCAGCTTGTAGTGTGTGTGGCACTTCGGTTCCTGGCCACAGGTTCCATCTATTCCATGCTCGGTAATGGCCAAGGCCTTTCCATTCCTACCATATTTCGGTGCATCCATTCCGTGTGTGAGGCCATCTCTGAAAACATAAAGAAGTTCGTT
>CAJPEV010001964.1:33647-53346 GCA_905338385.1 Darwinula stevensoni
TTTTTACCAATATTTCTTAACAGGACATCATTGAAGATAAATATACTTTCTGTACCTGTCTCATGCCCATATTTTTCCATTCGACGTACGCACGTTCATAATTGTTTAAAAAAACTGGTGTCCACAAACTAGGTCCTTGGATGTCCACAAGCTGGAACCAGGCCGTCCACAAATAGGAACCACGTGAAATTCAACACATCCATTTAAACAGCGATTGTTGGAAAGTATATTTTTAATATTTTACTTTAGGGTATGGGCATCAAACTATGATAAATGGCCTCCTATTGAAACCAATCAAGCAGTTTGTCGGTTACCCCAACGACCGTAACACGATTTTCAAGAGGAAAATTCCCATTACCTGTCCACAAACTGGTGCCTTTACCCGATTTGAGGTTCTTGAGAACCTCAAGCTTTGCTCACTGGGGACTTTCAGAGGATCTGACATATGAGCCAAAGGAGGTAATGTGCGATTTCGAGATGGCGCTCATTTCTGCTCTTCAGATTGTGCTCCCTGGAATTGTGGTGCACGGATGCAAGTTTCATTTTGCACAAGCTTTGTTTCGAAAGATTGAGTCTGAGGCTGTCAAAAGCATAAGAAAATCCAAGGTCTTTGCTGAAAGACCATTTCCGCAGAGCTGTCACCTTGTGTCACGTACCAATTGGTCTAATGGATGATGCTTGGTTTTACGTGGCTGCAAAGTCATGGGAGTAAGATGTCCTCGCGTTCCTTCTCCACGAGCGGATAAGAGACTCGATGGAGGTAGAAGGATTTTTAAGAAATGCTTTCCTTCGGAGTGAGCCCTGAGGGGAAAGGGGCGGGGAGACGCTAGGCGAGATCTAAGCAACACCTTCGCCCTATCTCATTTTTCAAGAAGGGTAGAACTCCCCCTCCCCGCCTTAAAGACGTCAAAACATGGAAAATTAAAGGGAAAGAGTCCATCCTAGGAAATTACCAAACACCCTACGTCATCATGAGAACGCAAGGGCGACTAATAGAACCCTATCCCGAGTTGTTTCAGCCGTTAGGTGCTACAGCTATAAAGGTTTAACTCCAAATTCGATTTGTCGATAAAATCGACGTCGCTTGTTCGTCGTGCTACTTCCCGAAGTTCTATGATTGAATAGATAAGGCAATACCAAGGCAGAAGCAATCCCAGCTTGAGTCGGTCTGCAAGTACTGCAGTCAGCAACCAATTGGTTCGACCAGTCTCGTGACTGAAATGCATGGTATGACTGAACACATGGATATGTGTACATGTATACGTGGATGCAAGGCAAACATGCGTTTAAATGGGCGTGTGTGCATTGGAAAAGAATGCAGAAAACTCGTTGACAAAGTTATTTCATTTTCAGTTGTTCAAAATTAGCATCAAGTTGAACAAATTTTGATTCGTCAAAAGCTAATAAGTATAACTACTGAGTTGATAAGTTACCGTTGATCCACTGGATGAACCTAAAGGGAAGGAAATAAAAACGTATTTTAGATAGGAAGGGAGGACAAGGATGCGAATCATATAATTGGGTTGCAATGACCCGATCTCACCTATTGACTCTGGTGAAAATGCCATACTGTCCAGGGCGCGAGTACCTTGTTCATGGAAGGACCTTTTTTACTGAGTGCTAGGGAAGGTGGCAGGTCACCGACAGGTCACTACATAACCTCTCCTTCTGGTTCCCTGAGGGTCTCAGGGGTCCTGTGTGACAAGCTAAATCTGTGCAATAATAATTATCTTTATTATTGTTTTTTTCCCTTCATTCATCACTAAAAGAAATTAATAGGAAGTATCATTCAATTAAAAATAATCAGGGAATTACAAGAACTGCTCTGGAATTTAAGTTTTCCCTTGTTGCATGGACAAGCTGCCCTCAAAGAAACATGGACATTATATGAAGTACAAGGCTTTTGGGTGTAGAATTGTAACTAGTTTCACCCCTGAGGTTTCACCACTTTCACAAGTCGTGGCGGAAGTTACCGGCTGATTTGCTGTCTGTTCTTCCTTATATAGCAAGGGCTCTTCCCACATGCAATCGATCCACGAGTACTGTAATGCGCCGACAGTATAATAACACTTTCCAGGGAATTTCGAGCAATGCAGTGGCAATAAAGTTGCGATGTTATGCTCGGATGATGCAACTCCCTTCATAGTGGAAACTATAGACTTCTGCAATTCCTGCAATGTGATGGATTCCTTGGAAGTGCCATTTATAAATCCCCTAGGTAAAGCAGCAGAAAACATTCGCAACAGGAATTCTGGACTCGAAGGGGAAAACAAACTTCGGCTTCACATTATAAATCGGATCATAGGATTCTCGCGGCGATTCCCACTTTGCGTGTCATGCGTCCTTGGCTTCAATACTCGGGCAGGTAGCGCCTACGTCCGCTCGTACCCGTATAAGTGTGGGCACCGGCGATTGCACGTTCCCAAAATATGTTACGCATACCGTACGTACACCTTAATCCTCTTTGAGATTACAGTTAGAGTCTTACGTAAATACAGAATTTCTAACATGGATCTTGAGGCCATACCTTCGAGAGGAGTATCCACGGAAAAACCAGCGCAGAACATATTTATGGTGATGGTACGAGTGATGCTGGGGTCTCCCGTGAAATTAACGGTGTCCACAACACATTTAGGATTGGATATCACGGGTAGTTGAATCTCCGTCAGGACAGCTGTGAGGTTATCCAAACTGTCATAACCCCAACCGGCCACCTGCATCATCAAGCAATCGAAGAAGAGAGGTTGCAATGTGAACATTGAAATTAGTTTTAGGTCGAGGTATTAACACACTGAGGACGGATCACATGTTTAATCGTTTTCTTGCGTATGACCGATAACTATAATAGCACGTATTCATCCGGTCCTCAATGTGTTAAAATGTTTCATGTTTCTTACCCATCCATTCCCTCCGCTGTTGAGGTTGACCTCAGATAAATCAAATCGGATAGGGAGACATACTAACTGAACTCGCGCAGTCAGCACGGCAGGTCTTGATAATTTCAATAGGGCTATGTCCGAGTCATAGTCATTATGTACGTTGAAGTCCTTGTGCAAGATTATATGAGATACCTGCAAGGAGATCGTGTCAGTTTTCGTCACGAGGAATAGAATCGATATATGTGCGAGAACGTAAGGATCACTGAACCTGTCGGATCTGCAGGTACTCGTCCCTGACATCGAGTCGATAGTGTTTCCCTAGGTGGACCAAAATGTCATGTTTGTTTCGAGTTCTGAGGGAACCTAATACAACGACACAATGGGCCGCTGTCAACACCCATCGTTCGTTAATGAGAGCCCCTCCACAAATGACATCTTTCTTCGTGAGGTCATAAATGGCCGCTTGCCATGGCCATTCTCCGATTTCAGATGGGTTTCCTCCTGCTGATAGTTGAATTTGACTTTCCTTCTTCCCGCATACTGCGTATAGAATGGTACAAATCACAGGCATTCAGATATAGAAGAGTTATTTCAGGTATACAGGGAATATAGTTGTAAAAGAAACCAACCTGGCTTACAAAACGGGGTGGGTCCGGCCCATTCTCCACTCTCCTCACATCTTCTGAATTCCGGTCCCTGCAGTTCATAATATTTATCGCATCTGTATCTGACGATGCTCCAAACTGCATAGTTTCCATTTTGAATGCAATTTTCATTGTTTCTTTCGGCAGTCTTTTCCGATGGACTGGCACAAGATTCGATAGTGAAGGATCCATGTTCAATGCTGCTGAGTTGTCTGCATCCGATCATTCCGCCTGTTGATGGAAAACGATATCAGAGTTGCTATGACCGTAACTACAATGAATGAATCTAGTGAATTCGATTCATAAAACGTGTGTGATTTTGCCTGGTGTTCCGATTAGTTGTATCTGCATGTTTTTCCTTTTTTGTGTGCTGTGGGTTTTACTGGGAATTGAAGGACTCATGGACCTTTGACCATTCAACGTTTTAGTTGGGTTGTCTTTCCCTCTCTAAAATTGGTATATTTGAATATATTTTGCATTTTCTCTTTTATTTATGGCAAAACCCATGAATACATTTCAATAAGGGGCTGTATTATGCATGAAGTGAATGCAATTCATGTGTACCTCAGAAAGTTTGAGGGCTGAAAATGTGACTCTTCCTTGCCATGAAGAGTTTTTTGCGACATCGACATATGATAGCTCGGAGGAAAATGGGCATGTTAACGGATATTAAAGACAAAATCCAAATTTTGATGAATAGGAAGACACAATTCCAAATTTCCGAACGAGCGTGCATGGCGAAATAATTTTCTACTCTATCGAAATCCGAGTACCTTGACTAAGGTGAGAAAGCCTCTGCCCCCAGTTTTTCAAGCATTTCTCAGGACGAATGGTATGAATAAGGAAACCAATTTCACCAAAGATAAGGCATTGGACAAGATAAAAAAGTACCACAATCAATAGCTGATCCTCTCCCCCTTCGAGTTATTCAAAGCCAAAATCGCGCTTTCACTTACTTCAACAAAATATTTAGATTCGCCAAGTCAATTCCGTCCCATTCTTCGTGCAGAAATGTGCCCAGTTCATCAATATTTGATTGTTTCCACTTCTCGACACGCTATTTGAGGGATGACTAGAGGTTCTCAAATGGATTGAAATCAGGACTGTTCGGCAACCGTTCGGTCGTTTCGGGTACTTCTTCGAGTAAGAAATTTGCCATTCGACTTCTGTGATTGGGATCGTTGTCTTGCTGAAGTCGCCAGCGTCGACCTAACTACCTGCTGCCGCCACGGATGAGGTGATCTCGAAGGAAGAACGTAGAAAGGCCAATTCATAATTCTCTCTCGAGGATGACAGCCGACTAGCCCCATGGCAATCAAGCCATTATCTTATTTTTTTTCCCTTCGAGACTCGTTCGACCTCGCCTCTTGGATTCTTTGACCATCGACGAATCGAATTTCTGTATAATCGGTAGGCGGTCTCGTCGGTGAATACTGTTCGGCTCCAATCGTCGCTCTTATACTGAATTACCTACTGGACATCTTAATGATTCTGTGTCCACCTTGACATCGCATGTGGCAAGTTATTCTGCTAGCCCATCCACTTGTGCTGGCATTATACCGTCCAGAAGGACACGTGCTGACCTATCTTGAAGAAACGTTTGCTCTAGTTTCTTCTCCGTTGTCTCATGGTTTCATCGAATCCACTGGCAATGTGCCTTGTCGTCGGCGGCGCGATCTAGCAGGTTCGGCCACTACGCTGTCTGCTCTGCACCGATGGCCGTTGTTCTATAAGTGAGAAATAATTTGTAGCTCCATTTTCGGTAGAATTTTGTTGTCGGGGCATTTTCTCCCAAATGCATGCTTCACATGTTTTAGTTGTAATTGAAGCGAATATGAAAGATATTCGCCGCCCGACCATATTCCTAACGGCTAATCAATCTTTGATTTCTACTGTCCCGGGGTTAATAATAATAAGGAATAAGGAGTTCCAAGAAACGCTATTTTTTCGTTCTTTTCGAAGCCAGCAAGATTGAGGGAAGAGGAGACACTCTCCCTTATCTCAGAAACGTGCAGCTGCCTTAATACTTTGCAGTTCTATTATTTTTAAGTTTCGCAGACCAAACCCAACGCTCTCGAAGGCGCTTTCCTGGATAAACTGGTCTTATGTAAACAATAACAGCGCGGTTTCAATTAAGGACCTGAGTAACGATGTTAAATAAACGTTGCGTCGCATCCTACAGATGATATAGGACCTGAGAGATCGCGTGTAAGTTTCTTCATCCTGGCGATGAGATAGGACCAAATTGCAGTTTTATTAATTTCATCCCTGGGATGAGGTTGATCCGCAAAGGATTAACTCTTAACTCTGAAAAAATTCCACAAAAAATGCCAAAAAAAGCCCGAACAGTCCATTTCAACCCGAGCTTCGCACGAAAAAAAGTCGGGAAACCTTATAGGCACCATACAGTGAAAGAATGAAAGCAACAGGAGACGTCACCTTGATTTGTGAGTGTTGGCAAGCCCGATTGGCGATAACAGTCTTTCATAACAAATGCATCTAAATCCTTGAATTTGGTTCCATTTTGACACTCCCCAGAAATGCTCTTCAGAAATTTCGGATTCAGAACCAGCCATGCTACGTCACAATCGCATCGGATAGGATTGCCTGGAATAGAAACAGGAGACAAAATGCAATTACGCATATGAACAAAGCGAGAAAGAAACCCAACATAATCTGCAATGGTAAGAAACCGTGAAACTCACCGTCTAGATAGAGGACTCCATTTCCTGTAGAGAGGATGTCCAACATCGGGCGGAAGCTCTCCTTAGACAAAATGACAATTTCGTTGTTGGTTAGTTGAACCTTGGTATTCGGTCCAAGACCTGGTATGCAAATAAAAAACGTCATGCGATGAACTAATTAGAACCCTCAAAAGCTCCTTTCGAGCTTTCCACGGACTTGATAGTTTGCAGTCGTGAATCTCGTGACCTCGTGAATGATTATATCACCAGGATTTCATCATGAGATATTCGGCTGACTTCATGAGAAAATCTTAAGCTTTTGTGAGTATAAGATTATGGTTATTGCAACACGAGGATTACTTAGTAAGAAACTAGATTAAAAAAAGTTTGGGCATTTGGAATGATTTTTGAGAAGTGAAAAAAAATTCATAATGACGACAATAACGGAAAAATGTGCGAAGATTCACAACTTAGAAATGAAGCATGAAAACAATTCAATTTGAATTAGTTGACTCACATTAGCTTTTCCTACTGTGAATTGACGACTTCGCGAGTGTACATCATGAACTCGTAAAAAATATTCTTCGCTTTTGCAAAGTTAATCATGATCATGATCTCAAGAAATGTTTTCTTCAAATCGACCCAAAAATGTTACTTTAGTCGATTGAGGACGCTGTCAAGATGGAAAGGGCGAAACCGGCCGAGGTTGATAAAAAAAAATGAAATGTGCCATTGTATTGCTGGAATTTCTCCCTCCATTGCTTAAAAAATATAAATTTATTACTTAAAGATAATAGTTGCCATTAGGTGGTCGTAGGCCAACCTGGATGGGCCTTGCTCGATTTAAGAAGACCTCTGCATGTCTGCTGTCCGTGTTGCGTGAGACATGTGGTTCTTTGACACTTTTATTTCGATGTCGATGCTTAAGGAATCCATTATCTTCACCGAAAATGTCTCTCTTTGTCCTGAGTTTCTCATGATACAATAGTTTTTTTTCCCAGCTATCATATACGCCTGATGAAGTTCGAAAACTCTCTCATCCAGAGATCTCAACTTTGTTGGACATTGGGAGGCAATATCAAGATATCGTTGGCATTTGTTGTTCTTCTAAATACCCAGAGGTGAAATGCCAAAATTTACTTTCATTGTCCAAAGCGGGAAGAAGTGGAGTTATCTACTGCGTCGCACAAGCTCTTATAAAGGGTGTCTCATGAGTCATTATACCATTTCAAAAATTCACTCGTATTAACAGGTCGCATCCAATAGAGGGCTCTATCACTAATGCATTGATTTATGGAATAATTTTCGGAGGAAATTTGAGTTTCTAGTTCCTACGACGTACAACGAGGTGCCTAATGAATGTGGACCAGCAAGTTTGGCTTTCCATTTGAAACGTCACAATATGCACCTCATGGATGATAAGTCCTAGCCAGTTTTTATGATGGCGATGAGGTGGGTATTCTCCAGGACCTGATCTAATGAGGAATCATACCTGTGATGGCTCTTTCATCAAGTTTGGAGATATTGTTGCCCGAGAGAGTAATAAGTTTCAAAGCCTTGCTCTGGAATTCCAGGACACCTCTTGAAAGAGTTGGACCCAGATTGCACTGTGAAGAATAGAACTCCTCCAGATTCTTCATACCCTTGATAGCTGCAGATGGGAGTCTTGACAGAGGATTTTTTGCTGTATGAACGCAAAACGAGATTATTGAGATGAGGAAAAGCTGCACGACCAGCTACACTTATGTCTTAATGGACTAAAATAAAATGCTCGAAAGGTGTCGCAGAAGCATAACATATCACACTTGAAATCACACTTGAATTGGAATATAATTGTTTCTTCAACCTCGATAGTGATTGTGGGGGATACTCGCTGAATCGGTGGCATCCTGGCAAATACACATTCTGGTGCTCACAAAAAATACCTCTTGTAGGGTACTTTGCAGAATAAACCTCCGCTCTTTTCTCCTTTCAAACTTCTTTTGAATCCTTACTTCTCAAATTAAGCATTAATATCCCCTAGATGAGACTGAAATCTACCCATCCTATTCTATTCTTTGCTTCGACAACTCACCCGTGGATAAAGCCAAAAAAGGCCTTTGACACCGCTCATTTATTCCATAAAATGCAACCAGTTCTTTCCAGATTGGGGTTTATCGCATTTTCGGAGCGGAAACATATTTCGCTTACTCTGTAGAGGACGAGGTAATACAGGAAAACGTTCTAAGCATAATAGGAATATTTATAGCCTTAATCCTTCTCCGGTTTGCCTCCCAAAAATCAGACAAAAAATGCTGGAAGGCATGATGGCGGATATATATATTTCATGTGTTTTGAGCAGAGCATCACTGTTTGCATAGGCCTGACTAGAAAACGCAACGTTATGTTCTCTGAGATTCAACTACGTGTCTCATAAAATAAAGGATCGATGAGAAAGGGAGACAAAAGGAACATTTGTAGAGATGAATGCCCATGCATGATCCATTCTCCTGAACGGAGAGTGGAGTCATGGACCGCACTAAATCTATTTTCAAGCGTTGCTAACAAATATGCTAAAGGGATGCTAAATTCTCACTTGAAATATAGTTTATAGATGTAATGGAAGTGAATGCTGTCTTTTAAGGCAAGCTTCAAATAATAATTTACTTTTCACTGTATATTTACCAAGTGGATGGCTCCGAACAGAGGAAAGTTTAATGCGAAGCACATGTGCATAGTGCGAAGCACCACCAAATTGGTGGTGTTTCATGGAATATTTAAATATTTGGCTTCCCTGATAGTTCTTGCAGTTTTCGCTTTTTTCATTAGGAAGCCTCAAGAATTTTCTGTTTTTCCCGCTTCGCCTATAAATAATCTCCCTTATTGTGTGCAGGTTCAATGCATTTTCTATCTCTTACCGCCAAGTATGAGCATGAAGTTCGACCTTGACCATGACTACCTCCGCACCTGCCTCCTATATATATATATATTAGTGAGAAAATCACGCTGATCAAGCCAAACCTTACGGCCAGCAAGAGCCATAACTATTGCGAGAAAATGAGAAGAGAATTTTAAAAAGGCGAGGCTAGCTAAGGAGGCCTAATGGACTGGCAAGTCGAAGGAGTCTCGTCAGGGGCAAGATCCTACCAAACAACTTGCAGTTCAGTAAAACCCTTTTCGACATCTCCACACCAGGGAATAATCATTAAAGAAGATAGTGGCTGCCGCAACAGATGTAACAGAAAGCTTCCACAGCTTAAGTCCGTCCTGCATGCACCGCTCCTGCACAGTCCATTAGTTGAATAAGGTTCACACCTTTGGTTCCTGGAGGAACCAAGCGCATAGCGTTCTGTGCATGCAGACATGACGGTGCCCATGTCACTACCCGCAGGACCAATGTTTGCCAGTAAGAGGCTTCCCCTGGTGTGGAGTTTCGTGCCCGAAGGGTTCTACCACTTCCCAAGGCTTTTAATCAAAGAGAGATTATTGACAAAGAGAGAGAGCGAGAGAGAGAGAGAAATTTAGGAAGAAATGTTTATACCTAATTATAACCGATGCCTTCAATGTGGAAGAAATGAAGAAAATCAAAGATGGGATTTTTGAGAAAAAACTTTTCTTTTTCACTCATTTTTCGGAAAATGTCTGAAGGTGCAAATTAATATCAAATTAAGCATTAATGATATAAATACCAAATAACAACAAGAGATGCACGAATGTATGTAGTTCATGAAAATATAGTTGATTCAAGATACGATACAAATTCAACTGGCGGAAAAATTCAGCAAAACCAGCAAATTCAGCAGTTTAGTCGATATTTTAAATTAAAAATTACGTATTTATAAAATCATAACTTAGGTTTTTCTCAAATGTTCACGCAATGTGTACATTCAAGTAAGCGATATATTATTTTCAGTAATCTATGCACATCAGGAGATACAGCAAATTGAAAGTGGGGGAAACAGGAATTTCAAAAGTGGTCATTTTTAGAGCCCTGCACATGTGATTTTTTTCTCCGAAACTATTGCACATACAGAGATAAATAAGCTACCAATTTTCATCATTTGATCAAATATACTGTATATTTTTTAATCCAAGAATATTACCTGCCACGAAAACCATGAACCTGCCTGATTTGAAAGGGAACCGTCTGTTCCAAGCGTTTGGGGAAGGAGTCATCAGCGAAAAGACGTGCTTCAATCGGTTCGCTCGCTTCAAATCCGGAAACTATAGTGTCGAAGACAAGCCGAGGTCGGGACTCACGTCGGAGTGGTGCTACTACAACTCGTGGAAGCCGATCCCCACATGACCACTCGCGACATGGCCGCCGTCCTTAGGTGCTCCCACCCTACCATCGAACACCGCCTGTCCACGATCGGGAAGGTCTCGAAGCTCGGGAATTCGATACCCCATGCTTTGACACAGAAGGACCTCGACCAGCGTTCCGACACCTTTGGACTTCTCCTCTCCCGCCGACGGGGCTTCGACTGACTCGACGACGTTGTCACCGGGTAAGAGAAGTGGGTGATGTACGAGAACCATACCCGCAAGCGTTATTGGGTAGACGCCGATGAAGAGCCGCAGCCGGAGTCGAAAGGTGACCTGCACCTCTGCAAGGTGATGCTCTCCGTATAGTGGGACGTGAAAGGTGTCGTGATGTTCGCGCTGCTTCCTCCCGACACCACCATCACGACGACCTTTTACTGCGACCAACAAGAGATATTGAGACGGAAACTCTCCACGGCACGGCCGGAACGTGACAAAGTGCTGTTCCTCCACGACGATGCCCGGCCCGCATATCGCAATGATGACCCGGCTCAAACTCATCGCCTTCGAATGGGAGATTCTGCCGCACATACCGTACTCCCCGGACATTGCTTCGTCGGACTAATACCTTTTCCGCGCCCTGCAGAACCGCCAAAAGAGAAAAAGTTCGACGACCAGAAAGACCTCGAATGCTACTTGCGACAGTTCTTTGAGTCTCAGCCCCCATCGTTCTACCACGGCGGAATCCATTCCCTGGCTGGAAGGTGGAGACATGTAGTGGAACACAATGGTGCTTACATTGTTGACTGACATTGTATAGTTGCCGAATAAAATAGCTTCTATCAAATATTGTCTGAAACTGCAGGAACTTTCCGGCTAACCCCAATATATCCTACTCATTTAGGTCAAGAGGATTTGTACCATATTGATTTCAATGCTATATTCAAAGGAAGATACCCTTCCTGTTCTAATGCTTTAAAATCCCAGCCCTTACCCAATCAATAAATGATGAAGGCCAACCTTTGTTTTTTTCTGACAAACTTCCGCAGTGAAAACTGCTTCTCTCTGTCTTACTTTTGACTACTTTCCAGAAAATGAGGCGAAAAAAATTTGTTTCTTTGCACTTCACGTCGATGCAAAAAATAAATAAATACAGAGTAGTGCCACAAAGGAGAACAGCAGACAATCTTTTCATGACATCGCGCGCTTTGTGAAAAATCGTATGCAGAAAAAAAAGGGTGGGGGTTAAGGCAAGAAAATATATCATATTCTCTCTATTATGCCAGGGTGTTACAACATTTTCCGATATAGCAAAATCATGGAGGCTCTCCTAGGAAAAGTGCGCTCGAAAAAGGACGGGTGCTAGTGTTACTTTAATAATAAAAAAGAGAGTATTGAAAAAAAAGCAGGCACAGTTGTGGGTCTACCAACATAATACCATAGCTAATACTCACCAATGGCGAATTTCCTCAATTTGGGGGTCGCCCATCCATTGAACTCCACATTGGTGATCTGATTGTTATCGAAGTCGAGTCTCTCCAGGCTGTCGCTCTTCAAGGCCGGAACTGAAGTCAAATAATTGTTACCTAGATAGAGTTCTCTCAATTTGGACGTCGCCCATCCGTGGAACTCCACACTCTTGATCTTATTGTCCCTAAGACTTAGTAACTCCACGCTGTCGCTCTTAGTGACGGGGACAGAGGTCAAAGAATTGTGGTTGAGATAGAGTTTTTTCAAAGCGGGAGTAGCCCATTTCTCGAACTCCACACTCGTGATGTTATTGTCATCAAGACCGAGGATCTCCATCTGCTCGCTTTTGAAGACCGGGAGAGAGGACAGCAAATTGTTGGAAATATAAAGTTCTCTCAATTTGGGAGTCGACATCTCGTCAAACTCAACACTCGTGATCTTATTGCCATTAAGACCAAGTATCTCCAGCTTGCCACTCTTGAAACCCGGGAAAGAGGTCAACAAATTGTTGGAAATATTAAGCTCTCTCAATTTCGGAGTCGCCCACTCGTCAAACTCAACACTGGTGATCTTATTGTCATGAAAGTCAAGAATCTCCAGGCTGTCGCTCTTGAAGGTCGGTATAGAGGTGAACAAATTGTTCGAGAGGTAAAGTTCTTTCAATTTAGGAGTCGCCCATCCGTCGTACTCCATACTCGTGATGTTATTATCATGGAGACTGAGTATCTCCAAGGTGTCGCTCTTAAAGCCCGGCAAAGAGGTTAACAAATTGTTTTGTAGTTCGAGCCATACTAACTTAGGAGTCGCCCATCCGTCTAACTCAGCATTCGTTATCTTATTGCCTCTAAGACTGAGAATCTCCAACCTGTCGCTCTTGATGGCTGGGACAAAGGTCAAGAAATTGTTAGAGAGGTAGAGTTCTTTCAATTTGGAGGTCGGCCATTTGTTGAACTCCACGCTCGTGATCTCATTATCTCTTAAACTGAGTATCTCCAGGTTGTCGCTCATAGAGAAGGGGGCAGAGGTCAAAGAATTGTTATTGAGATAGAGTTTCTTCAAAGTGGGAGTTGCCCATCCGTCAAACTTTATACTCGTGATATTGTTGTCATTTAGACTGAGTATCTCCAACTTGGCGCAACTGAATGCCGTGACAGTGGACAACATATTGTTTGAGAGGTAGAGTTCTCTCAATTTAGGAGTCACCCATCCGTTAAACTCCACACTCTTGATCTTATTGTATTTGAGACCGAGTACCTCCAGGCTGTCGCTCTTCAATGCCGTGACAGAGGTCAACAAATTGTTTGAGAGGTAGAGTTCTCTCAATTTAGGAGTCACCCATCCATTGAAATCCACTCTATTGATCTTATTGTAATTGAGACCGAGTACCTCCAGGCTGTCGCTCTTGATGGCCGGGACAGAGGTGACGGAATTGTTATCTAGATAGAGTTCTCTCAATTTAGGAGTCGCCCATCCGTCGAACTCTACACTTATTAACTCATTGTCTTTGAGATCGAGTATCTCCAGGCTCCCGCCCTTGAATACTTGGACGGTGGTCAACATATTGTTGGAAATGTAGAGTTCTCTCAATTTAGGAGTTACCCATCCGTTGAATTCCACACTTGTGATCTTATTGTTATCAAGTCCAAGTATCTCCAGGCTGTCGCTTTTGAAAACCGGTACGGTGGTCAACAAGTTGTTGTAAAGGTGGAGTTCTCTCAATCTGGGAGTCGCCCATCTGTCGAACTCCACACTCGTGATGTTGTTGTCATTGAGGCCAAGTATTTGCAGGCTT
Source organism: Darwinula stevensoni (assembly GCA_905338385.1). NCBI lineage: Eukaryota > Metazoa > Arthropoda > Ostracoda > Podocopida > Darwinulidae > Darwinula > Darwinula stevensoni. Next base: position 47,359 of record CAJPEV010001964.1, read on the forward strand.
TCACTCTCGAAGGCGGGGACAGTTGTCAGCAAATTGTTTTGTAGTTCTAACAGTATCAATTTAGGAGTCGCCCATTTCTCGAACTCCACCCTTGTGATCTTATTTTCTTTAAGGCTGAGTAACTCCAGGCTGTCGCTCTTGAAGGGCGGGACAGTGGTCAACAAATTATTGTGGAGGTAATGTTCTCTCAATTTGGGAGTCGCCCAGTCGTCGAAATTCACACTCGTGATCTTATTGTCATGGAGACTAAGTATCTCTAGGCTTTCGCACTTGAATACTGGGACGGTGGTCAACAAGTTGTTGCATAGGTAGAGTTCTCTCAAATTGGGAGTCGCCCATCCATTGAACTCCACACTCATTATCTTATTGTCTTTGAGACTGAGTATCTCTAGTCTTTCGCTCTTGATGGCCGGGACAGAGGTCACGGAATTTTTATCTAGATACAGTTCTCGTAATGTAGGAGTCTCCCATCCGTCGAACTCTACACTCATTACCTTATTGTCTTTGAGACTGAGCATCTGTAGACTTTCGCTCTTGAATACTGGGACAGAGGTCAACATATTATTTGATAGGTTGAGTTCTCTCAGTTTGGGAGTCGCCCCTCCATTGAACAGGAAACTCTCGATTTTATTGTTATTGAGACTGAATACCTCCAGGTTGTCGCTTTTGAAGGCCAGGACAGTTGTCAAGAAATTGTTGGAAATGTAGAGCTCTCTCAATTTGGGAGTCGCCCACCCGTTGAACTCCACACTAGTGATATAATTGTCATTGAGACTGAGTATCTGTAAGCTGTCGCTCTTCAACGCCGGTACAGAGGTCAGGGAATTGTTATCTAGGTGGAGTTCCCTCAAATTGGGAGTCGCCCATCCGTTGAACTCCACACTCGTGATCTTATTGCTATCGAGGTCGAGTCTCTCAAGGCTGTCGCTCTTGAAGTCCGGGACAGATTCCAAGGAATTATCATCAAGATGGAGTCTTTTCAATTTGGGAGTCGCCCAACCGTCGAACTCTACACTTGCGATCTTATTGCTTTTGAGACCGAGTATCTCTAAGTTTTCGCTCTTGAAGGCGGGTACAAAGGTCAAGAAATTGTTGTTGAGCTGGAGTTCTTTCAGGTATTGGAATTCATGAAGTATATTAAAAGGAAAGTTTTCCAGACGACTATGGAGAAAAGCGAGATATTTGAGGACGTGCTTCACAGGAAGTATGTCTGATGGATCGACCCTCTTCATTGGAGTATTGGTTATGAATATCCGCTGGAAGGAAAGATTTCCGTAGAATCCTTCGGGAATTTCCATTATGGGGAGTTCCACTTCTGGGAATTGAATTACGAGTTTCCTGCATGGAGAAAGACCATTTTAAGTACGATTAATCATATATTCAAGGTATCTTTCTTTTTTATTGTTTGCTATGAAAAAGGTTTTTTTTAGAAAGATGTCCGAAAAATATTTTTGATATTGCCCATCTTGTAAGATTGACAACTTGTGGAAGCTCTGTGGAACCGTTTTTTTTATTGGACTTGAAGGAAAGTCATTTGACACGTTCATTTTCTGACCCAAATGGTAGAGTCCACTTGCCCCTAAAACCCCACAAATATGACATGATGCTTCTTTGAGAAGCAGACCTTAGCTTTTCAAATGATATTTGGCAAGTATTTCCCTACATAGGAAAAAAAATAAATTCCTAAATTCTGACAAAAGCAAAGGAAACAGTGTTTCCTATGCGCGGGAAAGGGGATTCAGATTAATGTTGGAAACCATGCCCCCAATTTTTTTTCACGTAAACATGCCAATACCAAAAAAAGAATTGGAAAGGAACACAGAGTGAAGCATGTAAAGGAGCTTCTCTCACCTCATCCAAAAAATTCCAGTTCAAAGTCGGAATCGGTGTTCCGCTGGAGGAAGTGATTTTCCGTCTTTTTCGGGATTTCCTTATTTGCGTTCATTATTAGAAAAATCGTTCATTTCCATTCGACATACTGCATGATAATTGCACTTTCGTGATCATTTGGCGGCTTGCCTCTTTAACCCTTGAGATATTGGTGCATCCCTATCACATAAAAGCCGTATTCTGTCCAAGTTTTCTGTGGCATCCTCATTGGTGGGCCTGGTGTGGCATATGTGTGGGGCAGGTTATTGACAAAAATAACCTTGCTGGTCTGTCCGCACGTGGTAGCATGGCACAAATGTGGTGTATGCATGTGGCGCTCCATATATGCCCGCTTCTCTGCGGCTTCCCGTAACCTACGATGTTGGAGAAATTCCTATTTGAGCACTGGTACTGGCATAACCTCCTGCTCAAGCAAGAGTCTGACCCATGGTTAGACAGGAGGCATAGAACAATACAGGAGTTGATCTACCCCTGTAACGTGCTAATTATAGTATATAGCAATATAATATGCTACTATATTCATCAATGGATGTACAAATGTTTCCTCTCGCCTTCGGTCGTATATTGTACTAGCACCGTCAGCACTCATTGTCCAGGCTAGCGATTCATTATTTCACCTTTGAAGTGTGAAAAACGTATTAGAAGTATTTGGCTGTCGGGATGTGTGCCATGAAAGGACGAACCGATATTTATATCGAAATAATTACTCCGATTATTTCTTGTGTGCCTAACTTCAAATCGCTTTATAATCTGCTCTGATGGGACATATTTGAAAAGCCGGATTTGCAGTCAGCAATAAAACAGGAACTTCTGATTCAAGTTTGAACTCATTTCAGTTCTAACTTTAAGTGGATCAAAAAAGATTCAGGAAAATTCGCCACCTGCAAAACACACACTAGGGACCAAGCCGTCGCCTTGGTGCGAGGCTCTCTCAGTGACCAGAGTTTTGGGTAGAGGGAGTGAAGAAAATAGAAGAAAGGAGAGTTCTTGCTCACCAGAGTTGAGTGGAGGGCCAAGAGGCCTTCGCCAGAGCTGAGGAAATCTCAGCAACAGAGATGGCTCCCGAACAATCCACTTTGACATCGCCATCCGTATATTCGGTGCACGTGCAAGGTGATATGTCTGTGGTGGGGCATGCATGCTCCATTTTCGCAGACACAAATGAGGGATAGGAAATGAATAGGACGGTCAATAATGTATTCATGATATCATTGGCAATCGGAGGACGGCTGAAACAGGCCCGTGATATTGAGTATCCTTTGAAGTCCGTCTTTGAAGTCCTATCCGTCCGAAGTTGACCCAAGTATGTGTGACAAGCTTCCCTGTTGGAATGGAAGGATACTTATGCACATTCAACACAAAATGAGAATGTAAGTGTCCATGGATTAATTTTAGAGCACGTCATGCTAATGTGAAATATGTGCGAACTCATGCTAATTCATTTCCAAATTCCAGCTCTAGCATATCACTATTACCTGATTATTCGAAAATATGGTACCTCCACGTTGATACAGAACAATCAACAGTTGTCAACCTGCTTCACACATCAGTAGGCGCGTTAGCGCCTATTACCTTTCTTCAACCCCCTCCCACAGCAAAATTCAACCTTTTCGTATTCTCTGAGAGCATCAACAGAAACGATATTAGTCACGTTTCTTCCTCTCTCCAACACAACTCCAACAAACTTGAAGCTTCTTCTCCTCGTGGTTGTGGTGAACACGGAATCTGGTCTTTGGAAAATCGAATATTTCATTCCGTTTCTTAATAGTTTGTTTTGGCTTTTCCCTCTCTCCCCCCCCCTGGGTAGCCACTCTGGTTTCCGGAGGAAGACCAACCATAATAAATATTGTGACTCAAATATGTGGAAAATTTGCCTTTTAGTTGTTTGCGATGCACTATAGCGCCATCTAAAAAAATTAAATTATTTTTTGTTGGAGCACCGTCCTCTTGTGTTAGTTCCTTCGCCACTCACAGTGACAGTCTTCCGAATCGGTCGGACTTCAATGAATTCATCCGGAAGGAGTCATAACTTTTTCGCATCGAACGTAACTATCCCAAACTTAGCAAGGTTTTGTGATGCTAACAAGATGCTCTAAAGAGCTCGACGACTGAAGATTAAATTGTCTTCATTATACCCGGAACCTTCATTATATCCATACCTTGCTCTGTGTTGCTATAGGGAGAACAGGAGAAATATGACCTACCAACGCGGCGGAAGTATGAGCACTGCTTAATTAGATTTTTCAAAGTTTACTTTTTCCTCTTGAAAGGTTTTCTATTCCATCAAACGAATACCATTCATAGAAACGATACCACATCAATTGCAAGTTCCAAACGGTGACTTACCTGGAGAAATCATCAGTTTCCTTAATACCCCGAAGAGAATTTGAAAGAAAGGACGACATTCACTTTGGGAGTATTGTTTAAAGAAGAACGTTTTGTAAGTAAGCTTTATAAGTTTTGTAAGTTTTGTAAGTGAGGCTCAATTTCATGTTTTGTTTTAACCTGGAATACCCGGCCGGATATTTTTGGTGCATTAGGCGACTGGTTTGGAATGAGTCAGCTAGTGCACCACACTCCGGAGGTCAAGCGTCATCTCAATTAGAGCATTCTTTCATCCTTTGAGATTGACCAGAAAAAATATTTAAATAAATTCCAAGGTTTTAATAGAATATAACAACCAATTTCATTATTTTTCCCTGACGTCATGCATCCGGGAGTAAAGTGACGTTACTCTGAAGAATTCATGAAATAGGAGTTTTAACGCTTCATTTGAAACCAGGGAAGACTGTAGATACAAGTTTATGATACACGAACAACCAACTATATACGTAACGAGCGGCAAATGACTGTATGACCGGATTTTGTCCGGTGAACTCCTCCTAGGTTTCTCAAACGATTTCCACAATTGATACCTCATTCGATTTGTAATTTCCTGCAGATGGTCCAACTCATTTTAATTTTTTTTTTAGAGTTGACCTTTGCCCTGACCAGGATGGCCTTTCATGTTCATTTTGAACCCAAATTTCTGGGTGATACATCATTCGAAAGGCCTGAACTTTCTCAGTTAGTATTCGTTTTTATATCGCAAAACTGTTGACATTTGATCCTGCTGCCGTCAATCTGAGATGAGAATGCACTGACGCAATCTCTGTTCAGTCAAGGTAACTGCTACCGTACGGCACCATTTTTCTGCGCTTGAATTCTCATCAATGCTCAGACTTCTAAGTTGTACTGAGAAGTGTTCGTCGTTCTCATCACCCGTGGGAATATTATCATATCGGCTATCGGCATTAACACAAGTTTTATATAGGTTTTTGCTTACTTTTTCTCAGGGAACAGATAATGAGAAAGGAAGATTCGACCCCATGACGACATGTGAGACTAGGCCAGGCTGAATGTGATGCTTAAGGTGTCTCCAGGTACTCCAGGCCAGAGGGTCCGAAGACACATGGTAATTTTACCTACCTCACTTCTCAGCTCACCAAATGTCTCGGGCTTTGATAGCTGTCAAGATATCAAAGCTTGATACGGGCTTGATGTCAAGCCCGTAACTCCCTCGCTGGACGGAATGAATTGCGCTGTTCGAATACAAAATTTCAATTTTGATCCAGTTAAGGAAGGTAGAACCTCAGAAGGACATTTCCGTGGAATAACAATACTCATTAGAGTACTCTCGAGCTCTATTCAATATTAGAGCGCTTGAAGGCTAAAAAAAGGGAGGTAATGCCCAAACTTTGACAATTGAACGCTTGCACAACGGGACACATTATAAGATCGGCGTTATTTCATTACCACATTGCGGCAACAAGGTATCCCCTTTTACACACAGTCGTGGCAACATGAAAAGTGAAACCCTCTCTCAACCTCGACCAGACGTTGTTGGCCGAATGGGTTAGCTTACAAATTATTTAATCTTGACGCATAGAATGTCGTTGCGGCAGAAATTTCGTGTACGTAGTGCATGCTCATGGCTGTCTTATTCCTTTTTTTAGTTCTGTCCCACAGGGTTGTCATGGGTATGTAACAAGTTTTTCGTATGAATTTTCGGTGTTTTTTCCCCGAGGAAAATTATTCCATTATCGTGGCACAAAATTA
>CAJPEV010001965.1:0-53340 GCA_905338385.1 Darwinula stevensoni
GCCCTTGAGTTGACTGCACGCACCAAAAGTTTCGAGGTATGAGTACCATGGCTGAAAACTCATAATTATCGTAAAAAATTTTGCCGTCCACTACAGTGGACACCATGCACGAAAGGGTTAAGGAAGTCCGGGATTCGCTCGTCGGACTGCCGAACCGAATCCACGATCCGGTACCGAAGCAAGTACTTCTCGAACCCTCCCGTCGCTCGTACCGCTTTTGGTCCCGCTTCCGAAAAATCCGGAAAGGATTCGGAAATGCATTCGGTATCTCTGAAGCCCCTCCGGGATTCGCAGGATTCGCCTCATCGATTCCGAATTTTTGCATGGCTTGCATGTATTGCATGGCTTCTGCGGGATCACGCTCCATCGAGCGGGCTGAAACCGTCTTCGCGACAGAATTCATTTTTATAAATTACCAAATTAATTATCGGGATGGCTTTGGCCATTTTTTTGCATTGCGGTGAGTTCTTGCGGCGGAATATCCACGGCATCGGCTCGAATCGCATTCTTGCCGAGGGAGATTCAAACGCGATTCTGCCGATTCAAACATTCAGACATTCAGCCGAAACTTTCCGCCGACTTCTTGTCCCCCCTCGCTCGTCGCCCGAAGCAACTAATTGGCTCGATAACGGAATTTCCGTGAGAAAACGATGCTAATAAATATTGTTCGGACCCCACGGATCCAGTTCGTGCGGTCGGTCGCGCTTATTTCGATTATTTATTATGACACGGAATTATTTATGTTGTTATTCTAACGAGTACGTGGACTTGGAAACTGGATTTAGGTCGTCCCTCGGCGATAATGAGCAGGGAATAAATTTACACCGTCAACTGTCACCCACGAAGACCGTCGAAGACAGATAAAGACCGGTACCCCCCGGTACCCCTCTGGTACCTTTTCCCCTCGCGACGCGTCGGAAGGGAAACGCCTTCGGCATGCGAGGGGTCTCATTAGGCCTTCTTTTGGATGGGGTTTCACGATCTCGAGTTACTCGCGGTGACGAGCGGAGTGACAAGGTCGGCCCGGGTCAAACGAGTTCAGTCGCTTTTCGCATCTGGTTCCCACGTGCCCCCAAACACGACAACAGGGGGAACGAGTTAGAGAAAAAAAAAAAGCAGCGGACACGTCGAGTCGTGTCCGCGAGTGCATTCGAAATCGGTGGCTGGTTGCGATGCCTAGCGATGCTTAGCGATGCTTTGCGATGCCCTGCGATGCCCAGCGATGCCTAGCGATGCCTCGAAATTCGGGTCGGTGGGGGGTCCACGAGGGTCCACGAGGGTCCATGCAGATCCATTCGGATCCTCGGGGGTCGGGGGGAATCCGTCGAGACACGCAAGGCTGCACGCGAAAAGCGACCGTTGCGCCCCCCGCCGGGCGCTGACAACCGTATGAAAAGGACTCTCTTTTCCCTCGTTTTCCCCCTCTAAAAAAAGAGCATCGGCCCCCAAACATGGGGGGTTTTTACGAGGGGGGCGTGGCGATGGGGGCATCCCAGGGAGGGGCAACAATCGACGACTAATGCCGATCGTTTGCTTCCCCTTTATCCCCTCATTTCTCCATCTCCCTCGTCTTCCACGCCACCGGTCCATTTTTTTCAATTACCTTCCCCCCGACGGGATAATCCCCGGAGATTAATGAACTACCGGAGGGGAGCTTGCATAATATGTGTGAAACTGGTCCCGGGATGGTCCATTCTAATTCGGAATTAACACCCCTGCACCTGGCTCTCGTTTTCCTCTCGAAGACAAATGGCCGCCTGTATAATGTGTCCTCGTTTCGCACTCGAACGTTGCACCTTTCGACTCTCCTTTGTTCCGCGAAAGCTACCGTATCTTCGTCTGAGGGTCCCGATGGATCCACTTTCCGCTCCTAAACATCTGCCGCAGGGATGGAGGTCGATTCGAGTTCGATGTCGCATTTAACGACTTTAACGACTCGGAACTCGGGGATACGAATTAGCGGCACTTTTTTCCTCGCGATTCGGGCGTTCGATGAGTTCAGGTCGTTTTTGCCGGTGGCGAATGTCATGCAGGTTCGTGGCCGATGATGATTTCTTTCAATATTCTGTGATTGCCCGACGAAAACCGCAAAGCCCTAATTTTTAATGCCTCTGATCGAGAATATGGAGGGGATAAATGGGCGTGATCGAGCGGACATCGGGCAGCTGTCCCCCGAGTCGGAAACCCGATGGCAAATCAACTTGCGGAAGTCTCGCCCGACACTCCATCCCGTGTCCCAACAGCATACCCCCAACGAGAGGGGTGGAGGGAGATGGAGAGGGCTGGAGGGGGATCGAGAGGGCTGGAGGGGGATTGAGAGGGGTGGAGGGGGATGGAGGGGGGTGGATCCCCCCCCCCCCCCCCCCCCCCCCCCCCCTTCCCCTCAAGGAAAAAAATTAATAATAATAATGAATAAAATTATACAGGGTGTCCACAAATAATGGATACACTTTCATATTTGAATAAAATATGATCTATGCAAGATAGAAATTTAGAGTTAGCGGCATCTTGTACATTAACATCACAAGCTTATTCATGCATGGTCTTGCGGCTACATCACTTCCACGTGGGCATCATTATTGGCTCGAACCATGTCCAGGCGATAATCAATTTCTGTCGGTGTGCGTGCTAACAACTCTGATGTAATTGTAGCAATTGCCTCGGTTATGCGGTGCCAAAACGTTTCCATTGTTAAAAAATTGTCGTTGAAGAACTACCAAGTTGTTATTAGGCGTCATTACGTCAAATAGTTTTTGAAGTGAGCTTAAAACCATTGCAAATGGTTTCTCGATCACCGAAAACCGTTCTGAAAGCGTAGAAGTATCTCAGGGTTCTCGTCCGAACCATTATTTTTTACAGTGTGGGTCAGGTTACTCAAAGGAAACTGTTTATACAATGTCACGAGAAATGGTCTGTCGAATGGACCTTCCTTCGCTTTTATTGCACAAAATTTTCATTCGGTTTTAATGAGAACCTCACTGCCCTCAAGATATGAGAAAGTGAGCGGTCTTTGAAAGCGCGGTCCAGCTTGAAGATCCATGCGGTTCAACGCGAGTTTCGCCTTACGCCCGGAGTCTCTGTATCAGGTTGCCAGTATCGGGTTGTCGGAGGGCGGCCTGGAAATTTTTAATGCAGCTCACTCCGGGTTCACCGAAACGTCTATGAGGCCCGAGCCCCGAAAAGTTTTGGGACCGCTGGGGTAGGTCCACTGGATATGGCTTGAAATCGGTGTTAGAATCGCAATTGGAGTTATTTGGGAGATTCCAAGTTCATTCTGATTCCGTTTTTCATGCGGCAGAATCGATTTAATTTCAATTCCACTTCAGGAGAATCACTGAATCGTTCTGAACTCATTACGATTCCGTAATTCTAATTCCAAAACGGTGGCATAGCCTCTGCTTTTATTATTATTATTTATTATAATAATATTTTTCGCGAAATTTAGAGAAGAGACAGGTCGGAGCCGATCGCGTGTTTCCATGGCCGCTGCTTCACGCCTTCCCCGTTCGGCATTAGACTCGCTGCGTTTGCTTTCGCTTCCAAAAAGGGGGAACGGTGATGAAGTGCGCCGTAAAAATCCATTATTCAGGTTTGGAGCACGCCTGCCTCGCCCGTGGAGGACGTCGGACGTGCTTCTCGTTCCGTGAAATTCTGCAGAGGCGAGAGACCTCCCTAAGAGACAGCCGTGATGCATCCGATCGAGGTGACTTCGCGGACCCCGGACAGACCCCGGTTCCGTACGAATGATTGCTCTTCTTCGGCATGCATCATCGCAAGTCTCTGGCTCGAAGGGAAGCCAGTCCATTTTGTTCGACAGGGTCTCTAAAAGTCCGGCTCTTCTTCACCCCCACGCAGTTTGCTCGGAATCGATCTCGATTCTTCCAGTAATTGACGCGATGTCGATGTCAGTGTATTGTCGGATTTTCCCCAATTACTCATTTCCCCCAAGTGGTAATCCTCGGTATCCGTGAGGCAAGCCTTCGACCGACGGAACTATTTATAGTCTGGATTTTAAATCGAAGCGGATGTGCCAGAATTTCGTTCCGCATCTCGTGTTCCGAGAAAGAAAAGTTTCCATTCGACTGGGTCCTTCATCCTGTTCGGAGCCCAGAGAAACAAAAAACACACAGGAGAAGTCGTACCGACACCCGATCCACGACAACACGCCGGGATTTGTCGCCCTCTCCCTCGTTAACGGAAGAGAAAGGTGCGAATGCGACTGCGGTGTCTGACAGCTTGGCATTCGAGACGGGAAGAATGCCGGAGTAACTCAATCCCGCAGAGCCCGAGAGAAAGAAAGGCCATTCCGAGTGACAGCACAAAGGAGTCGGGGTTCATCGAGATTCATGGCGAGAGCGAACCCCTTCACGCCAAAAGGGAGAAACCATTATAACGGCTTGATTTACACGTTTGTCCCCACGCGCAACTCCCCATTCATCCCTCGGTGTGTGTGTTTTTTGACACCACGCTGAGCCCTTCTTAACAGAGATGTCCCCCCCCCCTTTCCCCTCCCATTTATTAGGTCCGCCACAATACGGGGCATCGTTGAGACGGCATTGTCGCCGTAATTCCCTCCTATTGTGGCCGCTGAATGCCCGGCTGTCGCGTGGCCCATAATGGGCGTGAAATGTATAGGCCACGGAAAGAGAGAGAGAGAAAAAAAGAAGGAATTCCCCCTGGCATGCGAGTCCTGACACCTTCAATTAATGGTTCCTCGGCTCGTTTCAATTTGCACCTCGTGGAACACCCAGCCAGGCAGCCAGGTCATGGAACTTCCATTATCCTCCAGGTTTTTCAATACATTTGTAATGTACGGTCGGGGAAGGAGGCAGTTGCATCACCGCGATGAAGAAGAGTAATGGCCGACGAGGCCCCACTCCCATATGACACATGACCAGGCACATCTTTTCCCCTCTCCTTCAAAAAATGTATGCATCGAGAATGCATTCTATTCCGTGCAGGTATATATGCATGTATGTATGTACCTGGGTGTTCCACGCCGTTGCCGTCGGGCACCTCAGAAAATGCATTCCTTGCTCAGATAATGGATCTCCCCCACCCTGTAATGAATCGAGGAAGGAATGCCGACTCACATCGAATCGATACCGATCAGGTGTTGGCGGAAACGCGTTCGCAAATTTTCTTCCGCATCGAAAATCCCGACTAGAGTTTCACAAAGACATCTTGGCGTTAAATAGAACATATGTCACCTCTTCGGTCTTTTTCCGCGGAGTGACACGGCATGAACCCTCGATAGGAGCAGGGAACCATTTTTTTTTTTAAGCGTTCCCTCCCTGGTCTACCTGCCTTTTTTTTGTTATAAGTGGATGTAAAGGTGACGTGGAATGGAGATAAGATTCTTCCGTGTGTGTCCCAGCAGGAGAGGTCGTTTTTCACTTGTTCAAATACAGGAGTCCAGCCCCTTGTCTCATGCTTCTCACATCTACACTCCCCCCCCCCCCCTCCTCTCTCTTCTCTTCTCTCTTTCTCTTTCGACCTTTGTGTATGTACACACGGACAGAACTGATTCTTTATGCGTGGCCTTTAGACCGATGGGTGAGCCTGGATCGTGCCCTTGCTTGTAGCAGAACGAGAACAGAACATGGAATTTTCTTTTTCTTTTCTTTCAACATTACATTGTGAGCCGAATTAGGCCAAATGCCTCTGCTGGGTCAAATGCTTCTGCGAGTGTCCTCAATCGAATTGACCTCCATTCCATAGCTCAATTCTCAAACGCTATCGTTATTTTCAAGGAGTCTGGTATTCACAAATGAATTAAGGTGGTCAAAATTGACCGTCTCGAGAGATGCAATCGCTTTCAGCCGACACGTGCCCCATCGCATCACTTTATCGTGAGATTGGCCATCATGGGCATTCTCGTGGTAAAGATGGCAATGAATAGGAACGATTAATATAACAATTCTCCAATATCTACTCCAATTTGAAGGCTATGCAACTTACAGTGCTTTTCGCTTGAATGAGAGATTCTTTCAGTTGACTCGGATGGTCATTCTTAGCGCACTTCTCACGCATGGGCATCCGAGGCCAGGAATTCATCTGGAAAAGGATGGAAAAACGTGGCAAAAATCATTATAAAAATAGAAAAATCCAAGGCGTAGAGAGAGGTACCCAGCACACGTTCTGCAGACATTTTGCATCTCGTCCTCGTTTCAACTTCGCAATAAGTATTCGAATACACTCCATTGCGACATGCAATTGTCATACACGTCTTGCGTTCTGCAATGAATATCAATGCCCTGCGTATTTTCCGTCACCAAAAAATGAGTGATTCATTCCGCACATCTCTTGTTTGGTTCACTCCACAAGTGTATGACCATCTTGGCGACAATAGAAATCTCTGCAGCATCGGTTGAAATTGCATGGCCCACCGCAGATTCGATATTCCGTTTTTTCCCCCCCTTTTGCATTCATTTTCCCCGCGTTTTTTGTGCTTTCGTTCGTATTTCCAAGTTTTCTCTGGAGGAGAAAGTATTTCGAACACCATTTCAAAATACCGAAAGAAATAATCAGTTCGTGCCTACATCATGTTCGAGCATCTATTTAATCCCTTAGATGATACCTGTAAAAGCGGGAAGGAGACTTCGTCCCATCTGATTAGAAGAGAAAGGAAGCACGGTGAGGAAATTTCCTCCCGCTGGAAAGAATTTCTTCTGGCTCCTTCTCCAAGCTGACAATCACAAGACTGTGCGAATCATGATGCGCCTTGGGGAGGGGAAGGGGAGGAGGGGACATCTCTGTTAAGAAGGGCTCAGCGTGGTGTCAAAAAACACACACACCGAGGGATGAATGGGGAGTTGCGCGTGGGGACAAACGTGTNGGGGGGGGGGGGGGGGGCGGGGGGGGGGGGGGGGGGGCGGTGCTCTGGGTTTAGCTCTTCTTTCGAGGCCGAGAGGAGGCGAGTAGATGATGCACTCATGAGAAATAACGCTCGTAATCTTAGGTGGGGATTATTATGCCTCGCAGCTTCCTGAACCTTCTCAGTTACGGATTTTTCGGTCACTCTTTTCGGTTCCTTCCGCACGAGAAGATGCACGAGCTGCAACGAAAGCTCTCGTGTTGCTGACATGGAGATAGGAGCGGTCGTAAGTACCTTATTGGGTTACCATAGTAATGCTTGTGACCTCGTCCGAGTGGCTCGTTTCAGCACGAGAGTTACGCAGTCGATATGGCACCATATTCATTGGACGGAGTGGAAACCGGCTTCAAGCAAATGTCTCGCAAAGTTCGGCGACTGGAGGCTTAACCTCTGGATTGGCCGCAAGACAAATTCCAGAAGCAAAATTGCAACAGGAAATGGCCGGCGAAAACCTGCTATTGAAAATGGCAGGCCTACGTTGACGAAACCCCGCGTGGAAGAGAAAGAAGCCTAATTTTGCTGGGGTCATGCAAAAGCCGCTATTGACAAGGTCTGTGTCTGTGATCTTCGTCGCATGATTGTCAGCTGGACCGGAACAATAATGGCTCTCAGGACGGCGGTCAACGGTCAACGGTCAAGGGTCAAGGATGAAGGGTGTTCCCTAGCGGCGTGCCGTCCGGATCGTGTCCTGGACTCCGCATTTCGATATCGGTGGGTCAACTTCACAAAAGAGGGATGTTATATATCGCAATTGAAAAGAGCGCCTCCATCCTTGTCAATGGGAGAAAAATGGCTTCGTGCATGCGACCAACAACGACAAGTTCGATAAGAGGTCGACATTAGAAGGCTAGGAGGTGCTGGAACGAGAATTCCACTGCAGGTGTGCCGATGTTCTAGAGCTCCACCATATCGAAATTCAACGAAATTAGGCATGCGGTCGAATTATGGTGAGAATAGCGAATGGCAAACGAGGACTGAGATGTGGGGGTTTGAATATGCCGCAAGAGGAAAAATGGCCCCCAGATGCAGACTTCTCAGCTCTTTGTACAAAGAGGGTATTGCTTCGTACCTCAAATGAAAGTTAAAAGAAAGGGAAATGAAAAAAGCTAACTGGGGCAATTAATATTTCTATCGCATCGTAAGATTTCCTTTTGATAATGACCGATATTTCAAAATATGAATCCTTCGATTCTCTTTTGGAAAACAGCGATTGCGAGCAAAATTCAATAAATAGTGAGATGTTCGAGCCCAAACCATCGGCATACTCGTAGCGGAATGAACTACTCGTAAGTTGTTGAACGGGATATTGTGCAACTGAGATGAGGGTAGAGACAGACACCTAATCCTCATTCCAAAACTTCCTAATCTTCCAATGCCGATCGGTCCATCTGACTTCCAGGACTAAATGATCCCATATGAGGAACAGGGCAAAATGTTCCCTACTGTTGAAAAGAGCTATGACAACATATCGAAAGTCAATTATGACTAATATGACTGCATCATCCACTAAAGATAACATTCTAAAAATAAGTTTTCTTTTAAATATTAACATAGAGGTTGTGACCTCCTGGAGATTTGGGGTTGTGATTCGGGGAGACATTTATTTCTATATTATCAGACTTCAGAGATACATCATTCGATGTTAGAGTATTACAAAAAATGTTTTTTCGTAAAAAATTTTTTCCTTCCCCTCCTCATTCACTTTCTTTTGTTTTCCGCTCCGCTTTCCATGGCTTAGTACTTTTTTTGACCACCGACTTCTGTCCCATGGTGACTTGAGCGACATCTCGCAAGAACTCGATTATAATAAGGGATACAGTGGAAGAGAGGGAAGGTCGCATGAATTCTATTTATTCTATTTATAAATTCTAAATCATAAATTCTATTTTAATAGAAGTCTGCGGGAAACGCCGTTATATATTGCACATATTTGCAAGTAAGACCATTTCCCCTGGCATCTTGAGTTTTTTTTAAATCACCCTATATATGAACTGAATAAGAAAAAATACATGGAAGCAATGAGATCGAGGTCGTGCACCTCACACAGAAGGCTGCGCGAGAATTTTGAGACGTCCTTCTCAGTTCGCAGTGAAATCAAACGTACTCGGCTTATTCAACAAATTCTCAACTCCGAACACCTTGAAATAGGCAACATAAAAAAAACGACTCGAAGACACGTGCTGTTAGCGTTCTGTGCAAATGACGGTAATTTACCATTCTTGGTTTTAAACTTCAGAAGAAAATAGGACGGGATTACACGGAATTTAAGGGATTAGTGCGAGATAGAACGGTGGATAAGCACGAAACGGGGAAAGTCGTCTGTCTTGCTGTCAGATCTTTTCCCTTCATGGAAAGCCCAAGACAGACGGAAAAATGAATCATGACCGCGCGAACCGGAGAATTCTGATCTCCCGCAAAATGTGTTAGATCATTTGGACAATTTCAGTGTTTTTCCCTTCAGTCCCAGACATATTTTCACAGAAAATATATCTAGTGAAAAACTGTAAAAATGAATATTTTTTCTTAAAAACGTATTAAAATCAAGAATAGTTCCCTAAACGCGTCAGTTGAGGATGAATATGAGATTCATTAACGGAGGTGTCCAACGGAGGCAAGGTCAAGGACGAGCGAAGGTCTTGTCGAGGGAAACGCTCAGTTCTCTCAGGAAAAAGGGGGTTTACAAAAAAAAAGCCTCGATGTTGAGACCCTGGTTGAGCAAGATGTGAGTCGAAAATGCTCGAGCAGGCCAACGGCCTGCAGCATTCCGTATTTCAAGCGTTTTCGAGGCGGTGCCACACATGAGAATCGTATATTAGTACCTTTGATTTACTTGTGCCACGTTGGACATCTTAGGACTACAGACCTAATCCACTGCATCGACGTAGGACTGACTCAGACGCGGATATGTTCGAGAAAGTATACCAAGAAAGTAGGATATCTGTAATCTGTACCATGTCTCTAGTCGTAGTTTATGATTCACATATCGTCTAGTAATATCTCTGTATTTATTAGATAATTTATTAAATTCATGGGCGCATGCCCTCTCGATCCTCAATGAATCCTCGCTGCGCCTGGCGTGTCACACGCTTTCGAACCGGCGGCCTGACACGTCCCCATTACTGTCGGTAAGACCTCATTTAGAGCATTGCTTTCAATTTTGAGGCCTGCAAATGAATGTGAACTGTTGGGGCTTGAGAGGGTCCAGATGCGGGTTACAGGATTGATTCAAGAGGTTCGAGGTCTTCCACGTGAGAAGCGTTTAGAAGTGTTGGGACCGTACTCACTCGATAGAAGGTTAACGAGGGGGGACGTCATCCAGGCATTATTAAGTGAACTGATAACGTAGAGCGTGGTAGGTGGCAGCAACAGAACGAGAGGGAACCAACTCACGTTGCGTAAACCCCAGGCGAAGCTCAGGTTGCGACACGACTTCTTTATTCGTAGGGTAGTGAACAATCGGAATGCATGAAGTGTCAAATGACCGGATTTTCATGCTCGTAAGTACTCATTAATTTCCGCTGCAAGAGAACGAAGCATCAGAACATAAAATACGACAACTATTAATATCTTCAGACCTGGTTTATATTTTCCGACATGCTTTTCCAGTTTTGTTCCTTTGCCTTGAGAATTGGCGAAAGCCTTCCAGCATGAAAATCCGGTCCCAATAGTGACGACGTAGTGGCTTCTCCTTCCTAGACTAGCTTTAACCCTTTCCACTCCGTTTTTTTTCCGCAATGCTACGACCGATGGCGAGCCCAGCACGGCAAACGAGTGGATAGGGTGAAGAGGAGGTTGGAGGCCTTCATGAAGAAAGCAATAAGGGGAGCGATGAAGGCTCAAGTGACAAGGCAGTCGGTGGGTATGCTCCCGCAAGAATATCCATCTTTAAGAAGGATAGGCCTATTTTATGATTCATGAGGGCTCGACCTCGACACGGGATGTCTTAATGGGCAGAAATGCCTCTTCACGTCCCTACATCGACCTTGAAATTTGAACCAATTTTGCGAGACTTAAGGCCAATGCACGGAGATTGCGAAGAGCTGCGGCAAAGCCGCACTGCGACCGTCTGCGAAGTTCGCAATCATTTCTTGACTGTGACCATATGCGAAGCACCTCCCACACCGGCCGCAGAGCTTCCAAGCGAAATCCAACACGGCTGTTTACAATCTGAGAGCTCGTGCTACAACACTTTTGTTTTTTTTTTTTTTTTTTTTTTTTTTTTTTTTTTTTTTTTTTTTTNTCTTTTTTTTTTTTTTTTTTTTTTTTTTTTTTTTTTTTGCGGCCCCAAGGGGAAAAAGCTCCCGACAGTGGTAGGTACGTCCTGCACACTGATCCCCTCATCAGATGGGAAAATTCGCGACTCTAGTAGAAAATATTACCACCAAAGACAAGGAGTGTTTTCCTCCTATGTCCATGAGAACGTCTCTTGCGCCGTTCAAGACCCTTCTTGTTCTGCTGGAAGAGAAGGCAGGACACAAACTTCAGACTTTGCTTTTCCTCAGCGCAAATGATGGCGATGACACTGAGGTGGGTAAATGCAAGCTTCATACAAATATTCTGTACATCTCGAATACGTATAAAGCATACAGCACTCTCTTAAAGGAGGATACGACTCGGGATTTTGCGCTCGAAGAACAAGTGCTCTCAATTAATTAAAATCAAAATTAAAATTCATGGATAGAAACTATGGAAAATAATCAGGAATATAAATAACATCGAGACCTTTTTTGGATATATATTTATATATATCTATGTATCTTGCTCATGGGGATTTATTTATATACGTATATCTATGTATCTCGCTCATGGAGATTTATTTATATATATCTATTTATCTCGCTCATGGAGATTTATTTATATATATCTATTTATCTCGCTCATGGAGATTCAATGGTGATGATTGGCATCATCTACCGTCGAAGACATCCCACCAAAAGAGCCGCCAAATTATTATCTAAGGACTCCATAACTTGCAGTCAATAGATACGCAGCACGAGCCACTGCAATGATGCGACGGGAAAAGACTCGTCCGATTCCGTTGGGAAACGTACTGCGACCGAAAGCGAAGGTCCCATGCATTTCCGATGCGATCGATTGCAACAAACTGCGACGATCGCAGTGGTCGCAACGCAGCTCTTCGCAGTCGATGTGCATGGCCCCTTAGTGGTAATCGAGGTAGGACCAGAGTGGGACCAGAGTCTAGCGGGACCAAAGTCCTTCTGTCCCTACCTCGTTCGGTCGGCTCATGACTACAGGCTGAACTTGTTGAGAGAAGATACACGGGTCGTCTACGACATGGATTTCCGGTGGGCGCAAGATTAGCATGACCTCTCTGGAGTCCCGACCAAGATCTCGCACGCTCCGACAGCTGCTCCACCACCCGGTCGAAGAAAATGGCTACATAGCATGTACATAATACAGGGTATACAGTACCTGGGTAAAGAGGGGAACCGAATCCCTTAGAATTGTATGCACACAAAAATCCTTTCAAGTAAAATACCTCGTTTATTCTCATTATTTACGGGCAGCTGAAAACTGCAGGTACTTCGCCTCAAATTTTCCGACATTCTTCATCCACTCCCCGAAAATATTTGTCTGAAATTTCAGCCATCCACAAAGTCAACGAACACCCTTTCAGAGTTTCATTTCTCCCGGAAATTTTCATGAATGCACATCGACGAGAGCGATTTCGCAAGATTAATTTTAAAAAGTCTCTATCCGGTTGCGGTCGAGGTCGCCAAACGACGGGAAGATTTATAGCAAGACCTCGTCAGCTTCGTTTCGATTCATCGAAAGACGAAGGGAAGCCCTCTATCGAGGAATGGCACGCGGCCAATGCAACGCGGCGAGACCTGATTTATGATCCCGGCTGGCTCCGGGCCCCTCAGCTGCATGCCATAGGAAATATGGCGAATTTTACAATTATAATCATTAGGACTCCCGGCATTGAAAGGCGGCGGGACGTTGATGAATCCTTTCTTCCCCCGGATAAAGCGAGGAATCGGAAACCACGGTGACTCCATTCATCCCAAACTTTCACGGATCGTGGGAGGTGAAAACAGGACCGAACCCTCTTCACCCCGATCGTTAACCCCATTCAACCCTCTAATCTCAGTCGTCGCCCCGATTATGCGGACTCATTGAGAGTCGCGTATTTTTCATGTACATTCCCCACCCTCTGAACATAATGATCGCATTATAAAGAGTTTCGCCCCTTAAAAGTGTCGACATCGCTCCTCGAAAAAGCCAACCTCGTTCCTCATAACGCCCAGGAAGTGAGGAAAGAAAGTCGCCACGGGGTTCCTCGATGCACCTTTTAATTCTCTCACGATAATGAGGTTCTACCGGTGAGCATAGAATTCTCGACGTTTAAATTAATGCATGACATCACAGCTCTTGCACTGGCTTCGAGGGTAAACCTAAGTGATACCGATTGCATGGATCCCGTTTCTCCTACGGGCTAGAAACGAGAGCCGTGTTCGATGCCAATTTATATGCGTTGGATAATCCGCTCGAATATATTGCAAGGCAAAATCTGATATAGCAATTGATGCTTATTTGAACCTATGAAATCTGAGATTTAGTGCGATTTACGTTGCTGTATTTATCTCATCGTAACACAAGTTTACAGATGCCCTTCGCATAAAATGCAGTGTCTCGAGATTAGAGCCATCGTCGTGCGGCATCGTGCACCTCTTCCTGCGACTTATTACGACGCCTCGAAGCCGTAATCCGCCGTAAACGTCCTTGCTTACTATCTGATGGTGTGCTGATCCTTCGAGAAAATGCACGGCCTCATACGGCAGTCGTCACACTAGAAATATTTGCATCGTTCGGTCGTGAAAAATCACTGTACACTCCGGATTTCATCGCGCGTTCGGTCGGCTGAGGAAGGTCCTGGGTGGCCAACTTTTTAGGACAAAGATCTACCACATGCCGTGCGACGACGGTTCAGAACCCAGGACACTTTATTTTATGCATGGGGCATCTGTAAAATGGCGTCACGGCGGATAAATGCACCGATGTGAATGACACTTGTGTTAAAAATGAAAGAAACTTGAATGCTTTCCCACTGCCTTAACATATTTTGTCCGGCAATAAGTACGTGCTTGTATGTAAAGTATGTACTCCGCCTTGCCAAAAGTGTCCGAACATCATGCAGTGTTGAGGGTCGTAGGATTAGCAAGTCTGATGAGATGTAGGACTGTCGTTGTCGCGAATAACCGATGCGACATGTCGAAGCGTGCACTACAGGGCTTCAAGAACCATTTTCTCTTCCCCCCCCCCCTAGCCATTGGACCAATACCGTACATGTACAGCTAAAAGAGTAGTACCCTTGAATTCCTTGTTTAACAAAAGATTTACGTCTCTAATTTCAGATATCTAAGTGTTATAGCTGGAAAGTTCGGCGATAGTGAAAAGACCAGGCCATGAGGTGGAATTCGCGCCGTTGCCATCCGTGAGGCACGAGACACTGCACTCACTTTATCAACGAGATCCTGGATCCTGGATGGCAAGAAAGATTGGAAGGTGAGAGGAATGGACTCAGGCGAACTGGAACAAGAGTCGCGAAGACGTTTATGCGGAGTTCGGCAGAATTAGAGCTGTAAGGCAGTCAGGGGGACGAAATACAAATAATTGATTACTGGAATGATTCCTTCTTGAAAGGAGTTATATGATTAAAACACTGCTTTCCTCCATTGTGTCGTATTCTTCGTACAGGGGGAAAAAGGTTTCCTCAAACTACGGGATGCCCTGTAGTTTCCAAACAGTTCTGGAATGAGTTCCGTTGAGATCCTTCATTCTGCCAACAGAAACTGTAGGATTTGGCGCTCTCGAAGGTCCCTCAGGCGTTCGATCGGGTCGGAGCGAAGGTCATAGGATTAAATTGTTAGGATGATGCCAGACCCACGCACTGCTACTTCGTGCAGCTTAGCGGGGGGCGTTGTCCTGCAAATACACATCAGGGCGCTGGCCATAAAACTTCATCACGGCCCCTGGAACGTGCTCGGCAATTATATCCTCATAGCTACCGCCATTCAAACACGGGAGCATTTCATAAACAGGCCGTATATTGCTCCCGTGGTGCTAGCCAGTGCACAAATGAGTGGGCGAAACCTTTTTCTGTAAAACTTTTTCACCCGAGGGGGTGATTTTTCAAACCCTTTATGTGGGGGGTTCAGATAAATTTGGCAAGGCAGAATACAGATATCGGCTTAACTTGTTGAACTGACCTCGCACTTCCAGGACTCTCAGCAGTGATTTTTTCCATTTCATCGAGTGACTTCGGTCTTATCTTGGTTATAAAAAAGAAATCATTGGAAAGAGTGGAACTTTTGAGAGGATTTTCGCATGTTTTTCGAATTTCTTGCTCTTGGCCAAACTAGACGGAAGCAATCCCAGTCGGGATCTTTCTCACATGCTACAGCGGGTCAGATTTCATTGATCGATGGAATGCGTTCTTAATTATCGCGAAACACGAAAAGTGCAGTAATAAACACAGCCAGGGCGGAACCACTATTATGTGGCCTTTTTCTCTCGAAAGAAGGCCTTTAAAAAAAAAAGCATATATAGTAAAGTCGGTTTCCCTTCTCACCTATCATAAATCCTCGTCCAATTACGATCATATTATGAACACACCGGACCGGATAAGGAAAACTAATCGCGCCTTCCAGATTTTTTTCCCTCTGGGTTCCATCCTCTACCGGGGGGAGGAGAGTGATCAAGTCGCTTCCATTTATCTGCTCTGCCCCTTTTTAAACCAGCTGTTACCCCATTACCTGACTCCAATTTAATCGTCATTCAGCCATGATACGAGAGTAATTTCACAGCATTAATATCAATTTTTCACGTTTTCCCCATTCAAGGTACTTCCTCGGTCACGGGAGACGGGCTCATTTGTTATCGTGCCTTAACCAGGGCCCTGTCATACAAGCCGTGAGCAACGAGTCTCAATCATCCATCAAAACTAGTTGCTCCCGAGATGAAAAAAATTTTTTTTTGAATCACGATCAACCGTCACGCAGAAGATCCACGTATGATGAAACGAACACGAAGAAATCCCGCGAGACGAGTACAACCGGGATGCACCGCCGCGGGGGGAAAAGCGATCATACGATGGCGTTTGAAACCTGACATAATTGGGGGGAAGTGTTTCCCAATAAACGAAAGAAATACGTGGAAGTGGAATCTCCGCGCGATCAATCATGGTCGTGGCGACACGGAACAGCCGGGCTTCCAGGAGGTCCGATGACTCCTTGTCACATCTAGCCACGACGGATCGTGTAGCAACTCCGCACTAATTGATCCCAGACACCGTCCTCGATGATAAAATGCCAATCCCGCCCGAATCCAAAGGAATGAAGCTTAATTAAGAAGCGTGAAGGGAATGAGACGATATCTTTATCTCCGGTTCCCAGGGAGAAAAATTGAAAATAATTGCAGTCGGTGATTGGATGATCCAGAAACCGAGCATGTGTCCCGTAAAATACGCAAAACCGGCTTGAAAACATCAAATGTTAAATAAATGAGATAGAAAATGGAATGTAAGAAAGATGGCGTTCATAATTAGCGACCATGGTTCAGTGGTAGAGCATCGTACAAGCACTTCGTTTGTATGACAGACCTTCCACGTTTGGAAGGAAGACACTTGGAAATTGTAGCCCCTCTTTTGTCTCTCATCTTGATTAATCCGAAGGCATGAAAATATGTTGACTATTTTTTCGCCCCCCCACTGCATCAGAACGAAGCGGAAAGATGGGTCGGTCTCAGCCTCGTCATTCTCCCTCAGTATCCCAATCTCATGCAGAGATGTAAGCTCAAAATGACATCTGAAACAATTAGGTAGTTCAATTTTGCGCAATGGGCAATGGTAAGAACTCTTACTGCAACCGGCCAAGAGTTTCGTTCTAAGATGTTCATGCATCCTGCTGAAATCATTGGTTGAGCAAGTTTTTTTTTTAATGATAAGGTTCGTTGTTCCAACAACTCTCGGTAACGGTTTTGCCATTAAATTTGGGATAGTGTACTTCCATGATCGAATACGAGCAAACATGAGCTCGCTTCCAAGACTTTGAAAGGTGAAGCCAGAATAAATTTGAAAGTGAGTATTAGTTGAGTGGGGGAGGATGAAGGGGCGGAAGTGGCAGGACGCTGGAATCACTAACGGATACGATTCCTTTCTCAGCTGGTGGGAGTGAGCGCATTAAAATTTGACCCGTCGATGTTTCCCGTTTCATTATTATCGGAGTGCGACGTTGACTCGTGATCACCGTAGTTCATGCATCCGGCTCTACTTCGGTTGCATTCTTGCGCGATGCCGTAGAGCAGGGGTGTGCAACCTTTATCAGCAGTGGGCCGCATGGAAATGTGTGACTCTTGGCGCGGGCCACAGAATGCAAAAGATAAGGCTCCCCTCTTTTGTCCACAGGGCATATGAGGGCATAAGGTCGCGCTTTCATTGGCCGATGATCCTTACCTCCTCCCCACCCCTAGGAAATTCCAACGTCCAAAAATAGTCTTTGGCACTGAGAACCTTCTTCCTTGGGACATACGTAGCACTGCCCGCGTGAAGAAAAATTAGAAGGAAGTGAAAGGACTCAGTCTATTCACGTTACTAAGGAATGACCAAAGTTGTGATGGGCTTTCGGCAGCAAATAAAATTATCTGTTATCCCATTATGCATTACCGGACCGCAAGAAGCAGGTCCACGGGCCACATGCTGCCCGCTGGTTGCACATCCTTGCCGTAGAGGCTCGATGATCCCCGCGATAGCGTCCGTCTATCTTTCGAACGTGCAGATGTTTGCGCTGCCCTCACATTCACCTTCGCGGTCCCGAGTCCACGAACACGGGTCTCAACAGAAGGATCCTTGAACGCGGTGATACGAGGAGATCTCGAGTGGGTTCACTTGTAGAGTAGACAAAAGTACGTTGTACTATTCCTCTCTTTTGTGCCTCGGTATGCCCGAGCCGCGCGAAGATTCTTCCACTCCATCTCAATATTTCATAAAGTCATGACGACTGCAGACAGGAACGGATTTAATTTGAAGTCACACTCGTCACTCGCGATGCATATTCACGAGCTTCAGTGACCCTCGAAGCCTCTCTTCAGATTAGCCTCTCGCGAATCTCCTGTCACATGTGTGACGACCCCACCTCTTCACTTTTCAACGTGCAACTCTAAGGCCCGAATCCACAAACCTCATTTAGGGGAGAGATAAGGGACCTTTAAGCTGAAGAGCTCTTTTTCTCCCATAACAGTCTGTGTATTCTTAAAGGACCGTTAACTAAAGGAGGTTTCGGCACTCAGGCACAAGTTTCTACGAAGCATAGCCTTGCCTGACTCAGCTTCGCAAATCTTGTCAGCGATATCGCGTAACTTATAAACCCTGTAATTACCGTTCTGAGTCCAATGGACCCTGATATAAAAAATGTAGCCATTTATGTAGGCTGCACCGTGAACTCGAAAAGTTTGATAATCAGTGTATTTTCATGAAGACATATGATAAGAATTAGACAAAGTAATAAGGCAAAGCCAAAGAATCTCTTCAAAAGAGATTGATAGTGAATGAAGAGATGATGCAAAGAGTTGAACATACGACCATCCGGGTACTGGTAGTTACAGGGTTAATGGGGTAGTTCACAAAAAACATGAAGCAGTGCTCATACCGACAAAGAAAAGGAGATTAGTCTTGAATGTACGAAATATTCATGAATTTGTATCCTATATTTTATGTCTACAAAAGTAAATGCCGAAGCAATGTAAATCTATCGCAATTTATTCTAATACCAAAGCCACTTGGAGACTGATCAAAGTCATGATGATACTCTGGCTGCTTAATATTTAACGAAAATTAATGCGAAAACCTTGAACACAACGAAACCGGATGGTCTAAAGTTCGAATTCGGATTTTTTTTAAGTTTCAAATTTTAGCCATACGTCTAGCCTTTGCATGACGAAATTCTCCTTTTAATAGACTTATAATTATTACTTGTTCTACATTTCATGATTGCTCATTTTGCAAAGTCATAGAAGGGACTCTCACAGGGAAAAAAATCATTGGCTGTCACTTTCTTGCATTTGAGTACGGGCGACGTTCGCATCGAGACGGATTCAAAACACGGTATCACATTTCAAAATTCGAAACTGTCGCAGTTGGTCTTACCCTTACGTTCCAACGATGTTTGAACCTTGTTTCTAGCTGTTTTTAATCCGCGTATATGCGGCAATGCGATGATCAGTCCTTGCAGAATTCGCAGCATTGCCGTTCCTCGTACTCCCAAGAATACCGTCTCGAGGCGGAAATACGAGGGACAAATGAGGACTGCCTTGCCTGAGAGACGATGGGGATTTAGAAAGGGGGTAAGAAAAGGCACGCGAACGATCTTAGGCATTGCATGGACGTGCTGCTTCAACTGTCTCTCGCATCTCAGTAGCAACCTGATTAAGCCAAGCCACTGTTCTGGGTAGGAGCTTCTTGGCAATCATTGGAGAATTTCACAGCTTCATCGTATCCTAAAAGTTCACCCAAGACCTAGTATAGTAGCTGAAAACAATTGGGAATAGCTGGGTAGTTCCAGTGTAATTGGGACAAAAGTGGTATACAAATGTTTCCGAAAATTCCTTCCAACTAATTCTGCAATGTATGGATACTAAACTTAAGCTAAATAAGGAACACGCTAAACATGCATCACCTGACATGAGATGTTTCTCATTTCTCCTGCAACATTCCATTTTGATAAATTCAACACTTGCTTCGTGAACCTTGGTGACAACGCTTTGAACGCTTTTGAACTATTTTGTTACTTCAGTAACGCTGGAAAACTGTCCAAGCCACTTCATTTTTGATCAACAACAAATGTCATTCGGCATGAAGAAAGGTGAGGGTCTATACCTTCTTTCTTGAAAATACGGGAGCTTCAGGTTAAGCTAAGTCAGACTGGATTGTAAGGAAAGCAGCAGAACGAAAACTGTTGTCTGAACTATGTAACGTTAGTAACACGAAATGATTGGCCTTACTTTCCTTCATCCATGGAAGAAATGAGACATTTTTGGCTGGTGCAAGT
Source organism: Darwinula stevensoni (assembly GCA_905338385.1). Lineage (NCBI taxonomy): Eukaryota > Metazoa > Arthropoda > Ostracoda > Podocopida > Darwinulidae > Darwinula > Darwinula stevensoni. The sequence continues at coordinate 19,945 of CAJPEV010001965.1, forward strand.
ATTAATGTTACGAAAGCCTATTTATTAAGGTACCGTTGAAGCAGAATTTCTGGACCAAACCACCATAATTGTTTGCATTTTGAACCTGGTGTCACGTCAGTAACTTTGGAACTGCCCAGCTCTGGCTTAATGTCGCCTAGGTTCAGTCCATTATCAAGGAACTGACTCTGGTGAACCGAAAGAAAGTGCCGTAGTCGAAGCAACATCGTTGGGAGGAAAAAAGACGCCATGGTCGTTGGAGCAGACGCTCTCGTTGCATAACACATTGACAATGATAACGCACAATAATATCGCTACATTATACTCAGCAGCAATTCGTTACCGACTGGGAATTAATAGTTATGTTATAATTAATGATGCTATAATGTTAATGTGACTGACATTTAATGGTGTTTTACTTGCTATTAATGAGGTTGTGGGTTACCTTTCAATAATTACCATAGTTTAGTGACAACCTGCAACCTGTACAAAAGAGGATCCAAACAATCCTTGACGTAATTGAGCAAGGATAATGATGAACTGTAAGAAAGTGGAAGGAAATTTTCAGAAACTTCACCTCCTGGAAGTTCCAGACGCAACATCTTCCAGTGCGTCAACTGGAAGTGAGGTGGGATCCGAAAGTGTTAAGTACTTTAATTTCCGTATTTAGTCATGGTCTTCGAAGTTATCTTCACTTACACACTTTTATGCATTTCTCTCATTTAACCGTAGAAATTACTATACCGTGTCATGCAGTTGTGACCAAAAGTAGCCATGCAATTGTGACCAAAAGTAGACACGCAATTGGTGCATTTTTCCTGCTGTTATCATCATCATCATTATTTGTTTGGCATCCCTCTTTGGTCCCGTCGTGGACGCCATTTCGGGCCTTTAATCTTTCACTGTCTTTCCCTCCGATGAGTCCGGAAAGGGAAGGGGAAAGGGAGTAAAGAGATGAAAGAAGAGGAAAAAGATCATTTCGTGCGATCGCCTCCTCATTGGCTCCCTCGTGGGCTTGCGTTTTTCCCCTTCCCTTCCTTCCGAAACCTCCCCGTGACAAATGGAAGAGCGCAGAAAACGCCACAAAAGAGAAAGAGAGAGGGAAAAAAAGGCCTGGTCTATGTGGTGCCGGAAACGAAGGCCTGGAACACCCGGGCTCATCCATCATGACACCGCATTTATGGGAATTATGTATTTTTCGTCTCTTTTTAGAGGGAATCTTTTTCTCCGGGGGGATAACCCGCCTTTTAGACAGAGGTCACTTCTATCGCGGAGTTCCTTACCATCTTGTTCTATGCTATTCAGAACTATCATTATTTTTTTTTATAATCGGCTTCATAAAAACGACCGAACATAAACTATTCTCTTTAAAAGCACCTTAACGTGACACGTTTTGTCAGGTCGAGTGGAAAGGAGATTTTAACAAGATTCCCTGTCCGTGTCCCTTTCACTCGAACAGCGCTAGAAGTCTCTCGTGGGGTGATGGAGAGGCATTCCACTTTGGCACGTTTGTCAGAGAGAGACTCGGAGTCACGATGTTCGTCCGTCTCGATCCCCGCCTCGAGTCGCTTCCTTATAATTTTGGATCTTCGTTGCGGAAATCCCGAGAGGTTGACGTCCGGGGGGAAGGACCAAAGCAAAATCCAGCGAATTCATTTCTCCACGTTGCTCGTGTCTGACAATTTCCATTCCGGTGTGAACACACCTCCTATCGCAAGGCATCTTTGGAAGCACCCGACTCTTCCTGCCATCCTGAGTGCGAGAAGATCCTTTCATCTCGCACGGAGCGCTGCGAATCCGAACGAAGCAGACGATGACCTCCATTCAAAACACTTCAGCGAGCAGACGGATGAAACAAGGCAGGAAAGGGTTGGTAGCGCCAAGGTTGCTCCTTGCTATCAGGAGACGATTTTATCACCTTCATTGTGATAATACGCAGCAGATCGTCAGACCGGATTCATAAACTAATGACCTGCATTGCCTTCACGCGACTGATGGGCGATATGCACGCATAGTAGATGCCGAAGGAGTCACCATCTGTCGGGGCTTAGAAATCAGAATATTTTCGAGTCGGTTCGATGCAGGATGACGAAAAAGAACGAGCTTCATGAATCGACAGAGTTTATCGGCGAATATCCAAAATATTTCGAGCCGATCGTTGTTTTCAGCTGACACATTACATCGCACAATGATTTTCATGACTCACTGTAACGATGGAGACCGAGCTTTCGCCGTGACGTCAATCGGTCAAGGAATGTATGGATTTTTGCTTCCGATCGCGCATTCTTCCAACACGTTCTCCAACCAGGTAGAAACAGTAAAGAACCTATGCGATGCGATATGGATAAGGTTGGGAAGTGATGGGTTATACTCTTACCAGTTACGAGGAGTTTATTGTGAGTGATGAAGGCGCGAAGACCGTGAAGTCATTTCAATCTCTTGCCTTGCCGTCGGCGTACGTGCACATTTCGCTTCGTTACACCTTCTCTCATGCGAAAATGCTTTAGTTGCAGGGGATTTTGATTTCGACCGTGTTGATGGCTGTTCCTGCGGCCTCACCGTCCCTCGAAAGAAGTAAAATTTTCAGAGAGTCACGGCTTCAACACGAAAGCAACGGGTTGCCTCATCCCGGTGCGACACGGCTTCTACCCGTTCCCTTCGAGAATGCCTCATCTTCGAGCCATCTCCAGAAATGCGGAAAAGAAACCGATCGAGGAGAGCGGCACGCATCGCAAAACGCCGGGCAGAACGAAATTCGCCGATCGACACGGACCGGACGACGAACGGGAAATTTGCCCTTGGAAACGTTGAAGGGCATGACGCATGAGTTCCGTGCATGCCCACTCTCATCCGATAACCGTGCCGTATCGCACTCGAACGAGAAAACGGCAGGGGTGCAGAGTGGAGGATTCGAAGCAGCGGAGGTGGAAAGCCGTTTTCGCACGCCCTCGCCTTGTGTGCCATGCTCCATCGCCGCCTCGCCTCATCATGGCGACGACGAATGGGACGAGCTTCAATCTCACGTGAGTCCCGCTTTATCTTCGGGCGTGAGCATGGACTGCTCATCCCCGACGAACAGACCGCCCGTTCGCGAGGACGGATTTCGCAACCGGTCCCATCTCCTTTTACGGCGCTCTTGGCTGCGATCGACCCGCGGATTCACGAGCACTAATTACGGACCATGTACCGGGACGTACCATGTTACACGGGGCCGGCAGGAAATTATACCGAGTCACGCCATGCACATTTTTCACTGGAAAGAGTTACCGTGCATTCGGATCGATTTTTACCCCGTATGCATGTGCTCATTACTTTTCTATGCGTTATACCGTCGAGTTGTGAAGTAAACTAGGGAGTGAATTTACCTCGCTCGGTTTGGGATAATGCTCCATCCGCTTCACGCATCATCTTCGTCGTTAATCACGATAGCAATCCTAGGTATCTCGAGCAGATTACATTGTACAAAGAAAGAATTCGATGGGCACAACAGTAGGTGGATAAAAGTCAATCCGAAAGCACTCTGGGGGCTTCTGTCGCACTTGTAGTTGTGGGATTTTTAACTACCCCTTTTAGGTAATTGGGATTCTGTAACAGGAACTTCCATTAAGAAGCCATTTTGTATTATTGTATTATTTGCTAATCAATTCAACCACCTTTCAGCTAAAGGTAATTTCTTTTCTACTAACTCTTTAACCAACACAGGAATCCACCCTGAGAGCTTTTGTCTCGATTAGGCTTACACACTGAAAATGACCCGAAACCAAGTTCATCCACTCGAATGCCATTGTTGGGAGGCTACAGAATGAATGTCGAAACTTTCACGAGTGACACGCTAATGACTCGATCCACTCCGCTTTCCACTACTTACCAGAAAAACCGGATGGAGAATGAGCAGCAGCGACGAAAAAGGTTCCAGAACGTTTTTCGCATCGTTTCACTCGACTCTCGCCTCACACTTCCACCTCCTCACCCGAAACACCCACCGTCCTCGTCTCCTTGGAGGAATGCGATAGAAATGACAGTAAAAGGAAGGAAGTGAAAAGAGGGACAGCGCGTCTTCCAACTTGTTCAACTTGTCTTCGTCTCGTGCAGCCGTGAAACCGGCAGTTCCAGGTCTGCGAGGAACCGATGATATGTTCGATTGTGAATGGTCAGTGATGTTCGGATCGCCATTTTTGAGATTCGAAGCGAATATTTTCATGAATTACCTGGAGCGAATCATATCACCGCATAAAAAACGCTGTAAAAAAGCGTTTAAAAGAGTGCTAGATACGCAAGAAAACAAACCCGACTCCATGTTGCAACAAATCTGATGAGTACATTTGACCCAGAGCCGTCAAATCTTTAATTCAAAACTGGAACTCGCGATGGAATCGAAATATTTCGATGTTGAAAATAGTTAGAAAAAAGATTCGAAAGATTCAGAATCCTCCCTATAGACAGCAAACCATGAATCGAATCCAAATCGCTTGATTTACTCTTATTGAATCCGGTTTCCCAATCCAGATATCAAGAATTGAATGGCTCCTTAAACTACACTGAATCGCGATTTTAATCGAATCTCGATTCGGATTCGGCCATCACTGTCCCTTGCAACAACCGGATAGTCTCCTGCGATCGGCTAATACAGGTCATGTGACTGACTTGGTCTTGAATTTCATCCAGTTTTCCGAGACTTTTACGGTTACATGGAATTATGCTTTTGACGAGGTGATGTTAATGTAAAAGTAAACCTGAAGTTAGAGTTGCCTCGAAAGAGCCCATTTGGCATGTATTCGAGTTTTTCTTTGCAGCAATGATCCCACTACTTCATTATTTCACGACTGAGAACTTGATTCGATTTGCTCCTGTTCGTTCATAGAGCATTTGCAGCTGCCGCCGTGAGGGTTAAAGAAAGAATGTGGAACGCCTAACCATTCTCTTCATACCTCCACCACCCACCACTAAGTTCATTTCGCCCGAAACTGCGAAGTTCTTCCTTAGAATAGCAAAAATAGGTATTTTTCCATTGCCTTCGCACTTTCAGACGTTCCTGACTCGCTGAAAACCCTTTATACCCGTCTATAAACCTCCAATTGTTGAGGGTAGAGATACGGGAAGAAGTGGGGATTGCAAACGACGATCGTTCATCCGTTCACTCGCGCCAGGAATCACGAAGTCTTTCAGGCCTCCCAAGAAGTGACGAGACCAAAAGAGATGAAAAGATGCAACTGTCGGACGTGCGACTTGGGCCTACAAGCCTCAAAAAGGGTGGGCAACCAGCCAAGATGGCTCGTGAAAGGTCTCCACAAGGGGAGGGAGGAGCACAATTGGTATATTTGGGCAATCCTATAAAGTAAAGGCATTCGTCCGTATGCATGAAAGGTACCCCATTACCCATTATACCCGTCTCTCCTGCCATCTCTGGACAGACGAGGAAACTCTTCTCTCTCTCTCTCTCTCTCTCGTAGGGAGTCTGGAACCATGCGGAGCATTGCGATTTATGCTAAACTCCACTCAGACTTGTTTGACCAATCTCCTTGTTAGCCGAGCGTGTTCAGGTCGTTCGAATCTCTCAGGTGTCAAGTAGGTAAACTGAAATTCATATTTACTGTTTAACAGTACAAATAATTTCGTTTCATTCAGAAGATGCAATGTTGGCCACATTTACGGTTCCAATTTTTGGGCTGTGCAGGACGACTGCAGCTGATTAACGACAGAGTTCACCTTTTCTGAGCCTCAATGAAGACGAATCACACTCCATGCATATGTACTCGCATGACATGCATGATACCGACAGTGTAGCGCGGTGATTCCAGAAGATCTAGTTTTTCAATCTCTCGCTGTAGGCTAGGAAGGGAATCGTTTTTTTTTTTTCCATAGCGTCCACTACGCTTCTTTGTCCCTGACCGAGCATCCATTTGAGGGGATAAACATGCGAAGCCATTCTGTGGAATCGAAAACCGTCCGTCTGTCTGGGGCTCTTAGGATTCACTGCATACTTTCTTACTCGGACTATAACCAGGAGTCATAACTAGAGCCATTCCAAAGCTTTTAAACGCTGACGTCATTTCATGGGGTGTTCCCTCCACGTGACTACAAATTTTTTAGTGCAGAAGTTTCGTAATCATCATTCATGCGAAGGGAGTACCTGAATATCGTCAAAGTCTGAAGGATTTCGGAGGGCGTGAGACTCTTTCTCAGTGGACTTTGCGCAGGGTGAGTGTCGTCATATTACGACACACATACATGCACGTATATGTACAGTCAATAATAAGAGACCCGAGTCTCCGGGTTAACCCTATTGGATGGAAGATATGAATGTAGAGCTAGAATCCTTGGAAATGTTGAACTGAATTGTAATCAAATAAAATAAAATAGATAAATTTGATTTGAGGCAATCTCTTAACTTGTGCGCTGTATTACATAGGGTGATAAATAAATGAAATAGCAGAGGTGTATTGCCATGTGACAACTAGTGCCTTTTTATAATATCCTATTGAATAGTTGCACTGTGCGAGCTGAATCAGTATGAGAGGGACGCGATGATGAATCGTCTTTCTTCGTCCACCTTCCATATATTAATGGTCTTACACCCATAATATAGGCCTATGAAGGAACCCTTAGTCCACCTCATGAATACCTTTTGACATACGAGCAGCTGCTTGAGTTCCATGTTCGTGCTGGGTCTTCATCCAAGGCTGCCCAGCCGAGACTGGACAACTTCCTCCATCTAGCGACGGATTTGGGAACTCGATGGACCTAAATGGCGGCGCACTGATTTCTGGCCACGTTGACGCAATGCTGGTCGAGCGAAACGTAGAGTAATCGGCTCTTTGCAGTGTGTAGAACCGTCGAGTCGGTTTGATTTTGCAGTGATTTCCGAGAGGGTGTTGCGGTGGAGCCGGTGAATTCTACCTTCTTGAACTCCACATCCTCAGGAGCAGAGCTAGGACGCACAGTCATGGACGATGTGTGGCTTTTGGCACTTCTGTGCCTGGCAATGCTCCTCGGATGCTTTGTTGCCGGGACCATTCCCCTCGTTTTCAGCATGTCTGAGGTGAGCCTATGGTTTGAAAGCAACATCTTGTAATCGACTGAGTTTTGCCTAACGTTTGCGATGGTTCAGTGATGAGCTGTACTCTTGTTAGATGGGACCCTGCTGATGAATATAAGTACTGGAAGATTTATCGTTGAATCAGGATGAAATTTTATTTTGGATATGAAAAGAGCTTATGATTAAATTACTGGCCGTTTCATAATTGTACATGTTTGACTTGCATGTTTATAGATCTTGAGGTGCAAGGAGGTTGTACTGACTGTTCCATTTGATCTCAAATCAGTGACACACTCCAGACAGACCATTTTTCTCAAACGAGAGCACTTAAAGGTTAAAAAAGTCAATTCATGTAACATATGCACTTTTAGTGATATGTTTGGCACATTCAAGGAAGTCTAAGAGTCAAGAGGCCTATTGAAGACATTAAAGCAGGCAGACACATGGACACAGCTCCAATATTATGAATGTTTACAGCAGGCATAGAAAAATAATCATGTGGGAGCACTGTATGCAAATATTTAAGGCCATAAAGGCATAATGGATGTGATAATTGCAACAGTGAGTAGTTTGTTGTCTATAAGATAGAGAAGACCTGATGTGCCTCTATTACTTGCTAGAGATGCACTGGGTAGCTGTTTTAATGTCATGTCCAGAATGGAGACCCCCTTTAAAATGGTTTTGGCCATAAAGAACAACCACTTAATTGGTACCCCCTGTGACACTGTCTTAAGTCACATAAATTAGTTTCCTGTTCACATCTGTGAAGTTATAGCTCTGTATATCCATGTATCTGCCTCCTATCAACCCTTTCCCTAACAGATATCCAAATGTTTCCAGGATGTCAACATATTACGCTAGCACCAGGGAAAGGGTTACTTTTCCAACTGGCCTTCTGTCTCAGGCCACCCTGTATTACAAAGCCCATAACTACATTTTCATTGCCTAATGCAGTAAAATTTTTTCATACTTCAAGTGTGGCATTTAAATTAGTTACAACAAATTTGCCACTTGCTAAGATAGAGTTTGTTTTGAAGGTGTAGTTTCCACATTTTCCAACAATTTTGACTCTTTCAGAAGTTTTATAGCAGTTGAACTTTTCATGAGGGCATTTGGTAGTTTGGGCTAACATTGACAATGATATGCCTTTTCACTGATCATCTGGACTCTGAGGCCTTCATGATCTTCAATTTTTTCCCTTCTTTTCTTCGTATCAGGAGAAGCTTCAGCTGGTGTCCGTACTTGGAGCTGGTTTATTGGTGGGCACAGCCTTGAGTGTGATCATTCCAGAAGGTGTTAATTCCCTTTGTGAAGTGCCACACACAAGTAGCCTTCCTTCTGGTAAGTGTTCATGTCTTCATTTGAGATAAACCCAAAAATCAGTTCCATTATGCATTTAGATAGGTGAACAGTTTCTCATAATTCATATTTTCCTTTTCAAGGGGCTAAAAATGAGCCTGCATCACATAAAGGTCTTGAACCTCATGCCATCATTGGAATGGCTTTAGTCTTTGGCTTCGTCTTCATGCTCCTGGTGGATCAGGTTAGCAATTACTGCAGAACAAGAGGCAAGGGTAAGAATGGATTATTATAATGCATGTGACTTCAATGGTGCAGATATTTTGACTTAGATCTTCTGTTTCAATTCTGTATCATGATTTCATGTAGACAGTGATGCACCTATATCTGTGACCAAAAGCACAGCCTACACAGCAACCTTGGGACTGGTTGTTCATGCTGCAGGTAAGGCATATCAGTTAATCCAGTATTATGTAGTTTGTTTATTCCCTGGTATGATATTAAAAACTTATCTATGAATATTTCCCAACAGCTGATGGCATAGCTTTGGGTGCTGCAGCATCTACTTCTCACAAAGACACTGAGTTCATCGTCTTTATTGCCATCATGCTGCATAAGGTAGACCCCATTAGGGATCTGTATTATCCAGTTATGATAGTGCTAATGCAGAATCTTGATGATTCTTTATTTTTTGCCTTCAGGCCCCAGCAGCATTTGGCCTGGTGACATTCCTACTTCATGCAGGGATGGAGAGGAATAAAATACGCAAGCACCTGTTTGTCTTCTCACTTGCTGCTCCTCTTCTAGCCATCATCACATACTTTGGAGTTGGGCAGGTGAAGAGAAAAAATGTATTCCTCAGATTTCAGGTAGAATTCCTGGTGATAATTTGTCTCAAATTTATATTCATCATTTTCCAGGAGAAGAGAGAGAGCTTCATGTCTCTGAATGGGACAGGTTTTGCAATGCTGTTCAGTGCTGGTACTTTCCTCTATGTGTCCACAATCCACGTGCTTCCCGAAGTTTCGCACTTTGAAGGACATTCCACGGACTCCCGTTCCACATTGCCAACAACAGAATCAAAATCAGAGGCTGGTGGAAACCACAAAGGGTTACGAGGGAAGGAAGTCTTGACCCTCATTGTGGGTTGCTTACTTCCATTGTTACTCTCAGTTAATCATCATCACTGAGGAGGGACCTTTTATGCATCATATAGGGTGTCAAGAAAATTTTTTTCACCATCATATATTCCATGAATTTATCCTGCAGGTGAAATGTGTCTGCTGGAGTAGAAGGGATTACACCTCATGGGTTTCATTGCATGAATGGTGGGCCTAGAGACATTAGATATCAGGAATCTACAGACAATATTTTTCCCAGATAATTATTTTTTCTACCTGAATTTGTTAATCTTTCTTACTTGTCAACCACTTGTTCAACTTAGATTTTTATCACTTCTTGATGCATTCTCCAATCCTTCCTTAAGAGTGACAACACTGGAATCCCATAGATGTATTCTTTCACCTACTCTGACTACTGGTGTAGCTGAACTTGGACAATATCAACATTCTTGGCTTGCACCATTGGCCTCATTTTAGTGACCCAAAATAAGTTAAACCATTTAATTGCTTGCCATTTCCAAATAAAATGAAATATTTCATGCTCATGTCAGATGTAATATCATGTCAGATGTAGATCTCTTTTGTTCCATTAAGATTTACTTAATTTAAATCAATCACATGTCCCAGAAGCAGTTAATTTTTCATGAATATTATGCAAGGTTTTGAATTCTCAATAATAATTTTGGAATATACCTTCTCTTGGAAATACACTGCTTGCCTGATCTTTGTCAAGCAATTCAATAGGCTGACTTGCAGTGCTTTTCACACTTCTCTAATTTGTGTTGTCACCTCTTAAAAGTCAGCAGGGTCATCCTTGACTGTGATGGTTAAGTGCTGATTGAGGTCCTTCATCAGTGAAATAGATTATATGGCGAAGAAAACGATGATTGAATAGTTCTCAGGCTGTGGGTGAAGCATGCCAACCCTCTTCAGAATGAGCAGCAATTCTAATGCTAGATTTGTCACGAATCACTCATGTTAGGTGCTATTCATAATAATAATTGAAAACAGTTCATGTAAACTACTATTGTTTTCTTGTTTTCTGTCTTGTATTTCCATATTCAGAGTTGATAGTGTGACTGGGAACACAACATTTCATACTGCTTGTTTTTCTTCCTGACCTGATTGATTTTCATGAATAAATTTTTTTGGAACAGGAATGAATTGTACTACCTCTGATGTAAGTATGAATTATTTACATTAATGTACTTAGAAATGGCAAGCAATTAATGGAATTTTTTTGCCACTCTGTATTTGCAAGTGTCATTACATGACCATTCTATGTTGCCTGTAGCTACTACAACAGGTTTGATGAGTGAGAACAGTGTAATTTCACAATGGCTTCCTCAGGTGTGCAATGAAGTACCATCTCTATCCCTGTATGACCATTTAACTGTATCTTTATCTTTTTCTGTGTACTTTTTGTCATTATTGTGTTTTCAGCCCTTCATTGATACTGACACAAGCCAGATATGATTGTGGTTTTTTTAATAGTTGCTGATGGAGATGGGATAAGTCTGTAGGAGAGAATGAGATCTCATTTTAATTATGCTTGCCAGCCACAAAATGATGAAAAAGAGCCAATTTCAATGTTTTTCATTGTTGGAAAACAGGAGTGTAAGTTTCCCAGGCTACATTTGTATGGAAATGTGATTTTTCCAACATAATGGGTGACTGGTATTCTTTCTAGCCCTCATTGGTTAGCTAGTTCAATTAGAGTCATGATGTTTTGATCCCTAGGTTGTTTTGTTCAGAGTTGGAACCTGTGCAAGTCTCTTTGAATGCTCCTGGTATCTGTTGAGAGAATTTCCATCCCAGCTCTCATCTCATGGCTGCTGTTCACAAGCATGGGCTGTATATTCTCCTCAAGGAAATTAATGTCTACCTAGGCAAATCAACACTCAAATTCTGTGGTAATAGGTGAATATGAAATATTTTTGCCATTTATTTTATTTGAATGGACTTTACTATTTATTACATATTAACATTTTAAATTAAGTATAATCTCTCTGTGATCAGAACATCATAATTAACATAACCATAATTGGACATAACTAATCAAGTGTCCTCTTATGCTTGCTGAGAACTGACAGATTATCATAACCTTGGACATTATGAAAATAGTGTTACACTCCAAAATTGATGCAATCCCTATGTGGATTGTAATGTAATGTACATGTCACCCTGCCCTTTCTATGCAATGCTGGCAGAATGAGCCTAATCTAAGTAGTTTGTCTTTAAATGCATTAACTGGATATCATGGAAATGAGATGCATTTTTATTTGTAGGTAGTTTGCTGATTTCTTTCATTTCACCTAATTATGATTCCATATTCCAACTTGCTGCATTGTTGACTCAGTTGAGCAAAATCTTCAAGCACATGGAACTAGTAGAAATGGGACAGAAGGAGAAAATTAATTACTAATAGTACTGGATATCACTACCTCTGAACATAGATCAGCAGTATGTGCTCTTGTTCTGGAAGGTTACAAATTCATAGAGGAGCAGCCAACTATTGTTTCTCCATACAATTACATTTGCATGCTCTGCAACATAAGTTGCATTGCCTTAAATCTTACCAAATATATTATCTTCAAAAATATTTTAAAATATCATGCTCTTGGCCCTGCTGAGATTTCTTTGCCTTCTATTGCTAACCTCATATCACTTGTGAATGTCAAAGATATTGCACATATCATTCCTTGGGATCATATGAACTTCATGTAATCCCCAGGAAATCTAGCAGGCCATAACTTCCTCACACCCAAGAATAAAACTTTTAGGATTTGGCCCTTACAAGGTTAATATTTTGTCTCCCTTTTTGCAGGGAATTTTAGTTGATAGCAGAATGAACCTCCATAGGCAAGCAGAATGTCAGAAACATGCAAGACTCCTTACATACATATATACTCTTTTACATGCTGGATAGGCTAGATGGACACATCAAGTCAGAGGATATCTGGACAATCACCAAGTTACTGGAATCTATATTGCTTCACTTTGACATTAAGCATTTCAGTGTCTGTGCATTGGTATTTTGTTGTGTCTACCACTTGTGATACCATGAACTGGAACATCTGTGCTGCTGAGATGTAGCAATTTTTATGCTAAGCAAGTTTGCCTGATTGTAAGAATTGTGCTGAACTTCAATTATATGACTGGCCTTATATTAATTAGGTATGTTTTTAGGTATCTTCACTATTTCAGGTCTAGTCTCTTGATACATTCCTTTATCTGTATTATGATTGTTCATGTCTTGAAGGTTGTGTTATTCCAATACTGTTACAGCTGATGTTTGTTTCACCAGATTTTTAATTTTTCAATTTGCTCTGAGGATGATGCCTTAGGGAACTTCATTATTCATTCCAATGCAGCCCCTTTGTAATGTATATGCTCTTGTTCTTTGTTTTTATTAAGCTTGGAAATGTTTTAGCAGGGAACTCTGTTTCATTTCCAAATGGAGGACCTACTTCTTGACATTCATAGGAACTGTTTGTAAATTTTTTTTTTTTCATTATGAAGTGCAAATCAGCATAAAATCATGAAAAACACCCAAATACCTGCTCTGCTAAGCTGTTTTGTCTCTTCATTAGTTTTCTCCTTTAGTGTAACTCAACAGTTCACTTCAAATTTCCCTTTTTTCGTGTAGATCAAATCCAACTCTCTCATGTCATCCTATGGCCATAGATTGCACACATGTACCAAGGATACAGGTTGACATGAGAAAACATAAGGCCATTTGAGAAGGAATCAACTGTACTCAATGAGAGGTTCCCACAGACAATTTTCTCCTGGCATGAGTATATCACAAGAATACAATCACATCAGGGCACTTACATCAAAAAGATCCAGATCTCTCTAACTCAATCTTCAAACAAACCATGTGAAGGAAGAATTTCCCTCAACTATGTCTCAGGCAATGATCAAACAACGAGGTATGGTTTATAAGATGCTTCTCTTGCTTCCACAATGAAGCTGGGAACTACCAGCCTATCTTGAGATCAACTTCTCCAATACTGGGAAGAACTCAGACGATTTCAACTTGCATAACCGAAGCATTGAGGTTCCTTCATGGAAGGATCCTCTAGCATGTGCATTCCACAGATGGGTGAGACACTGAAGTAAAAGCAAGTAACTGAACAGTCCCCCAACAGGGAAAGCATGATAACAAGCTGAGAAAAGAATAGGCCCTGACATGAGTGACATTTTTCAGTCTGTGTACACAATGAATTGTTGTTCATCGGGAGAGCCCATTTCCACCTGGACGAACTGGGCCCCCTGGAGTTGCTCCAACTGTTGGATTGCCAGTTGTTGCTGCTGCTGGTGTAGAGCCAACTGTGTACGATTCCTACAATGGGATTCAATCTTTCCAAATCCAATCTCAATCTCACTCTCTTGAAGAGGGAAGATGGTCACTTCAACTCACTTGGCTTTTGCATGTGTGAGGATATGAGACTTGAGGTTAGTTGACTGGGCAAACTTCTTTGTACAGCCATCAAATGGACAGACATATGGCCGATCTCCAGTGTGAATACGTACATGGGTGCGGAGATTGAAGTCTAATGAGAATCTCTTCCCACAGCCTTCAAATGTGCACTGCAAGAGAGAGAATGCATGGATTTGTACAAGATGAACATAACCCATGCCCATGGAACATCACAGTTAAATTAAGATGAAATCCAATAGCTTTGGACCCCTGGTACACAATATACCAACCTGGAATGGTTTCTCTCCGGTATGAACCAACTGATGACGCTTCAGTTTGGAACTTTCAACAAAAGCTTTCCCACACTCAGCACAAACATGTACACGGGGTCCATGAGTGTGCAGATGTTTCCGCATAGCTGAGTTATCTCGAAACATCTTGTTGCAACCCTGCAATCAACATGAGATTCATATTTTCATTCTCATGAACATTCAATTAAAGCTGTAGAGTAACAAGTCAAACCTTATGAGGGCAAGCAATGCTTCGAGTGATGTCATCATGAATGATCCTCCTTGGTCTGATCCTGCAGAGATCCAGAAAAAAACACAATTTATGAGGCTGGCAAAATGTCAGTCATCAAATGGCCTAGATTTAAATTCTGCAAATGTATTTCCATGGGCGGGGGAGGGACTTAATTTTTGACACTCTCATAAAGGGGGAGATTCAAACAGGTATTAACAGGCAGAGTGTTAAGAGCTTGAGAATTAATTCACAGGAAGAAATGAAGTAGTCAGAAGCACTTCATGTCTGTGGGTATCCATGGAATGCGTTGAAATATCTCTAATTAATTGCCACACTTACCGAGCAAATTCAGCCAACTGCTTTGGATCACTGAGATCAATTCCAGGAATCCCTTCTGGAGGGATTTTCTTCCCAATCATGTACTCAGTGTAGTCAGGGTCTGGATCAATGCATGTAACCACTTCCTCCACTTCACTACCCAGCACTGGCTTTGGTCCATCTGCAATAGCATTGCACAGTAAATGTAAACCATAACTCTACTACGAGCCTCATACCATAGTCATGTATGCATAGTGATTAAACCAAACCACATATTGGCCAGCATCACCAACATGGAATTTGCCATATACCACCATCTATATTTCACATCACTCTGTTGACCTGTCCATGGAGGAGAGAAGGTATTGCAGGGTATTGTTTGGCTCATTGAAAATGGGGCTATCCACCCTCCTAACATGTACTACCCATTGTGATCTGACTTGGACCTTAGCTGGTTCCCAATGGACTTTGTGCACAACCAGCACAATGCCCTTCATCTTCAATTATTAAGTATGAGATAACAACAGGAATGGTAAGAACAAAAGGGTACTCCTTCAGATGCTGCCATCCATATAAATAAATAAGTCATTATATGCATGCACCTGCACAGAAATAGATGGCAAATATCATGTAGGGGCACTGAAATTGTTTTAGGGAACGACTAAAATGAAGGTCAACTGTCATATATAGAAATACATTATGTGAGGTTACAAACTATTGTGGTGATGTTAGCCAAAAGTTTTGCCTAGCATCATGCTAATCCATATCACAAAACCATCATGGGCTTGCAAAATTAGATCAAGGCCAATTTAAAATAGAAATTGCTTGCTCAGCGTTCAAGGTGGGTAATTTCAATTTTAAATTTGTCTTCTGTGAATTCCAGGCCTGCACTAGCGGTAAATAAAAACCACCTGTCCTTGAATGGCAGTTCCGTTGAATTTCTACGTGATTGCCCAGCAAAATAAAAAGGCAGGTGGTCATCCTATTGCTAAGCTGTCATGACTGAGATCTTTGGATTTTCAGGTCGGGAGAAGCCGGGACAAACAGAAACACGTGATTGGAGAATGGCTCTATTATAAACGATGGAAGTCGCCATGATAACAGCCGTTTAGCAGACGACAGGCAGTTGACGCGCACGCGCACGAACAGAGCAAGCGCTTGACATCTCTCGTCCACTTCTTGGAACGGCCCCTGTGAGAGGCAAGCGAACGACCGAGAGAGCTGAGCCGAGATCTTCCTTCCACATTCCCTCTCAACCGCCATGCTGAAAAAGGAGCCATTTTCCCGCTACGGAGGCCATATTATTAACATGGCTGAAACTATTCTGACGTTTGTTCTGGTGCTCCTACAAATCCCTCGATTTCCCACAACACATACATCCTGAAATGCATATAACGCTAAGGCCAACAAGGTGCGATCGCAGCTGATCGCGAAACGGTGGCTAGTGCAGGGGGGGGGGAACCGTCAGGGCCAGTTACAAAAATGTCTCGCGTTCGAACTCTCCTCAATGCAATCACATAAAAAATACTCCTGTTACTTACCTTCCAAATCGGCTTCCGCTTCGGCACCTGACGACCACATTGTCACCGAGAATTCCCCTTCCAAGGTCTTGATTTGAACTTGCTTTTGAGCCCATTTCCTACCGCTGGCGTCGTCGTCAACGACTTTCGCTCTCGACCGCCGGCTCGTCGATTTCCTCGAAGCGCTTTTTCGAACCGAAGTTGAGGGAGCTGTAATCGGAAAGATGCTCGAAGGGTGCGGGATTTCGATCTCTCCTTCAACTGGCACTGGGATTTCATCGTAGCCGAGGGGGTCCGAGTCATCTCCCACAACCACTTCTTCCTGAACCACTTCATCTCCCACGGCATCGATGTCCTGTAACGCGATGATAGGTTGGCCATCTATATATTCGATGGCTGAGTCCACAGTTTCCACTGGCACATCCACAGGAATGGCTTCGATTTCCACTTCCTGAATTTCTTGTTTGATATCCACGCCGTCGATATACTCGGGAGACGCCATGTTGTCAGGGCTGGGACTGCGAGGCAGACATGCCAGTCCCCCGCTCCAATCCAAGGGGAAGGGGAGAAGCGAGTCGGCTGCGGTAGAGTTGTATGCGGTGTATCTTTTCTCCGCCTTTGGAATTTCGATTACCGGATGGCGAAGGTCGGCTCCGCCACGGATTAAAATGCCCGCCTATACCTCTAGCATCGGGTGAAGCATCTCTCCCATACGCTCTATGGTCTCTCGCTGTCTCTGAGGGGGGCATGTGTGAAAGCCGATTGCTTGCATACGTAGGCGGGATCCGAATGTAGCATCACCCCCGGGCCGGAGCTCCGACTCCATGAGCCCCAGGGCCACATGGGTTCCGCATGTCTCCTTAACCGTCAGTATTGTCTCTTGTCTGGGCTCGCAGTCCAGTCGAGATTCAAGTGCATTCGCTCCATTCGACTAAAAGGATTGCACTGTGACGTAATTAAAGAAAAAAAAATTGCATTTTCTGTTCCAGTTTAATTTAAAGCGTGACAGGGAATTCCGGCCAATGAGCGTTTTACTTGAGCGTTTTACTTGACTGGTACTCATTTATGGGAAGCGTAATGGACGTGTGTCGGAATTGAGTATTAAAAAAATAATTTGGAGTTATGTTCGCATTCAGTGAAAGTTGCTCCATCCAAGGCGAACTATGTCCCACCAAAAGTATAAACAAAAACATCTCTCCATTCATGATTCATGAAGCGACCGAACTGAAAGGGTTGGACACAAACCCATAAAACGGGTGGAAACGTTTGGCTCCTACCACTAGCTGCATGTGGCCTGACCGGACGTGTGCAGTCGTTTTCTTTTTTATGCGTGAATGTTGGGAAATGACTGGCGCCAGGAGCATATTTATAGACGACCTGCCATCCATGAGGAATAGAAAACCTGATGCGGACTCATGCCTGTACAAAACCATCATGCAAAACCTCAGAATGAGATTCCCCCATTCAGTGCGCATGTTTCAAGCCCATCCCCCGTTTCTCTCTTCCCCCTGTCCCCTCATCTCTCCCATTCTTCTCACCCCCTGGACTTGTAACCTTAGCGACGTGAGATTGAGGATTCCCCCATGGTTCCCCAATATGGTTTCATCATTATTTCCATCATAGTCGTAGACGTTTTTCGTATTTTAAGACTATCCCCAACGATAATAAGAACCGGTTTATTTACTGCCGAGGAGGAAAAAGAAGAGTCCATGCCTCCAGTGGATTCCGTCGATGGTACGTGTGGCATTCCGATAAAATTTGCATCCGATTAATTTTTAGCTCCTCGATCGATTCTCAATCGATTCGTTTAACTTTCTTTCAATCTGGCGAAAGAAGCAGAAAATTATTGAGGCCGAATGAAGACCACAATGATCTCCCGAGAAATCATTGCAGTCTTCATTCTGCCGATCTCGGTCCGTCCGACTTCCGTCTTTTCGGAATACACAGATGAAACCTCGTTGAAAGAAAAATTCGACCTCCAGCCTCGATTGGATCGAAGCCGAATAGCGATGATTCCATGCAAAGTTTCAGAGACCCATTAAGGATTCTCCCTTTGAGGGAGGAAGCTTAAAATAACGCCCACCTCCGAAATCGATTTAAATATGTATATCCGAAACGGAAAGAGTTCTCATTATGCGCTAATTACCAGCTAAATCTGCCCCTGAGACAGGGGGAAGCCCGACGATCGGCTTGGAACGACGCTGACCTTCAAAGCCTGAAGACCCGGGAACGACTCCGTCGGTTGTAAAGTGCTTGCGCCTGTGGGGACATCTGTCTCGTGGCATCGCAAGCTCACGGTCACGTCGATCCACGACAGATGACGGGTGATCCGAGTCCAGCCCCGATTCCTCTTTGCACCTGCAGTGCATCCGATTCTGACAAGCGACGAAAGGACGGAAGATGACGCTTTCCATTTGTTATCGGGAGCCGTCGGGTGGAACGATTAACAGAACGTTGAAGAGTGTCGACCGGTGCGATAACGGCGAGGGTCGCTTATCGTACTTGTGGGCATTGTCACCGCAGAAAAAATTCTCCCCCCCGACCTACTGCGAGATGCAATCTAGAATCTAAAACCAGAAAGGCAACGGTGGAGACCAGCCGAGCGAGGGTGGGTGGGACAGAGTCGGATCCCACTGTCTCTCAGTCTCTCCCTCTTTCATCACGGAAAAGAAGGATTTCCTCTCTTGGATTTCCGCACGGAATCCGGCAAGTTCGTCGACCCGCAAAATTAAGCAGAAGTTTCCGAGCGGTCTTTCCTCGACCACCCCGATCCGAAAAGTCATCGCATATTTTATTATGCGACTTTTTTTTTTAATCGCAAGTGAATAAATCGTTTGGGTCTTCGAAGCCTCGACTCCAGGAAGAATTGAAAAGTTTTGTTTAAAAAAAAAAAGCAAACAAATTCATTTGGAAAAAATGAGAAAAGTGCGACTGACGATCACGTCTCCCCATCACATTTTCTCGAAAATTCCATTCCGAACGCACGATTCCAACAACCCGAACGGGATGGAAAGGGAATTCCACGATCCTTCCACACCGACCTTCCACACCGTCCTTCCCCTTTTCATTTCGAAAAGTCGGAAGCATAATTGCATGAAGGTGGTAGATGTACCCTCTCGCACGAGCCTGGACCTCAATAGAAAAATGTGAGGAATAGAAAATATCAGCCAATATTTCCATAGCTCCTGGCAATTTTCGATTGCACCCACGGTTCTGATGGAAATCGCTAAACGATTTCTTCGATACTTCCGCCCACGCACAAAACTCGTGCAGCTTCCGCGCTTCGTCTCCTTTCTCATCCCGGTCGGAGTGGAGCCGTCACGACTCGAGATCGTCGGATTCCGGTTATTTTTAGTCCGAATTGCGTCGCGCCCGCTTCTCATTATAGACTTTCAGACGTTTAAAGCTCTCCATTTGCATCAACTTCCACTTTTTGATCCATTCGTTTTAATCTACCTGCTGATTTCGTCTCTCTCTCGTCACGAACTTGGAATCTCGCACGATAACGAGTCGCTTATTGAATTTGGATCATCTATCTCCTCTCATTTCGGATCGAACGAACCCGGACCAGCTCGGTCAGGAGTGAAAAAAAAACACCATCCCGATGTTTATTGTAGGGCGGAGGAAGGATCCACCTTCCTCCTTCCGCCTCCTCCCTCCTTCCACCTCCTCCCTCCTTCCTCTTCTCCCCGCCCTCAAGAGAATTTTAGTGCCTTACCCCTTCGAATCTGAAGAACGCAGACGAGTTCTTTGTTTGGACTTTGAAAAATGTCGAAGTGCATGCGATGACCCATGGAAGAATCAGGTCACGCGGATGGAGGACTGGGAGAAGATGGTGGAGGACGGGGAAAAGCAAAAACAAAAATGCGGGATTCGCAAGGAGGAAATTCTGAAGGAATCTGTTGGGTTTTTTCCTTACGACGGTTCTACCTCGCTTTTCCTCCGAAAAATCATTCGATCCATGGAATTCGTACATGCTGGAGCATTCCAGGCTCGGGTGAAGTGACTTCGTACCGTCGACCTGCAGTCGCACTCGAGAACAACTAATTCGGTTCTGCGTTTACTCGGTGGAATTCGTCTCCGGGCGAGCTCGGAAGAAAGAGACCTCGTCCCATGAAAAAGCCACATCAAACGAGTGGAACCTCGACATTTTTTGCCGTCTGAGCCCGATTCGATCCGATTTGCGAATCCAAGGACGAACCCGATATCCCTCGTACCAGGCGACTCCGATTCCGCGCCGAAAAGATACGAAAGACCGAACGACCCACTCCACTCGGCTCATTCGGTTCCACGGCAGATCGCGAACAATCCGCAGTCTCCTCACTGTGCTCGCTCGACGCGCTCCATGCCCGGGTTTCTCCACAAATTGAATCCGTCGCGCTGTCACTTGCCCGCGAACCTGCGGAAGTCACAGTCACGATTCCGGTGCGACGACTGCCACCGTCAACGTTTGGCACATCCATCGATTCCTCTCAACATTTACCTATCAAAAATCACCATGTATGAGATGATTTTTCACATCACCAGCCGATCGCCTAGAAATTCACTTCCTAAGGTGAACTGCCGTTTCTCGCCAAAGAGTCGCACGTTCCCTTCCCGTCTCTTTAAGGCCATTCCCCCCAATTCCCCCCGATTCCCCTCTACTCGATCTGAGAATCCCCCAGAAGAATTCCCCCCGTGTAGAGAGAGAATCCCCTCGGGTGTTCCTTTCAATTTCCACCCCTGTTTCGTCGTGGCCTGATCATCTCGGATCATCTCATTCTTCTCCTAATCCCCTTCCTCGACTAATTACGCTCACCTGTGGGAAATCGGGAAGCATCGTACATGAGGCTCAATTTTTTTGCCCCCTTCAGACTCCGCGAATTAGAAGAAATTTGTACGATTGGAAATGTAGGGCGACAACTTACACCGTTAACGATTTTTTTATAGCAAAAATACCATTAATTAACATTTTTAAGAATTTAAGAATTACTATCAGTAAGTTAGTCAATTCTCTTATTTGGAGGATTTTTTGCTCTAAAAACAGTTAGTATATTTGTGAAGTCTCCAGATCTTTAAATTTCTTAACAGCAGGCCAAGAAGCGCGATTAATCACTATTTCAACCAATGAATATCTGCAGCTGCAAGGACATCCAGAGAGCATGGAAGCACAAAAAGTGCTCAGGTCGTTTTAGCAAAGCAAAAGAATTCTCATCCAGTCGTCGAGTAGAAGAGTAGAATCGAGTAGAAGTACGACAAAATCTGGACATCAAAATGGTGAAAAGCTGAAAAATCAGAAGAGGCGACGGACAACTTAAAAAATGGACTTCGAGCACGCAAGAACAAAGGGAGCATAATATATAGGGGGCGGATTTTTATGCTTTAGCATGTTTTTTTATTTTGACCATTTTCATGCTCCATTAATGTGGCCATCTATATCAATGAGGAGAGTCGAACGGGGTTTGTTCTATTCAGCATGTTTCGCATATGTTGGTAGTGACAGCATGAAATGACAAATATCACTGTTTTGGAGCATATTTCCCGTAAATATAACTATTTTCCCCATGACACGCTCAAAATTGGACAGTATAAAGGAAGAGAGTAACGGACAGACCGCGTTCCTCAAATCACTCTTAGCTGCGTGGCAACAAAGTTTGTCCTGCATGTGCCCAGCGCGTTCGTAGTCGCCGACAGAATGTGGCTCAGCACTCATGGAATCTCTGGAGTCGATAAAGTCTGTGGAGAAACAGCTGAAATCTTCCAGGCAAAAATGTTGTAGAGAGATCCATAGACTTCTAATAGAGTTTTCAATGCAGTTCTATAGAATTCAATAAACCACTCGTTGCATCTGGATAGGACTCTTTACAGATCGATATGGAAAGAGATAGGGGATAGAAACCGTGCCAGAAGTGGCGGCGAGTGGACGAAAATATGGTGTGGCCAGCACGCCATCACAATGAACAAGAGATCATTGTTGTAACAATGGGAGCATGAAGCACGAAAAGGATGTTTAGGTCGGTCTTGTCGCCTGAACTGCTTCAAGTGGTAGGTAGTTGCAATAAAAGGCTGAACGGTCCGTGCTGCCAGTTATTACATAATAGAAAACATGTAAAAGTAGAGCGGAAATTGAAGATTCTTGAAACATTTGAAGAGTACAGGTGCATCCGGTCCGAGAAGAAAATTCTCGGTCCCACGACTTACACCCCTTGCGAGTTTCGGGACTTAGTAAAAAAAAAAAAAACGCATCTAGCTCATCTATAATGATCACGAAGACTTTATCTTGTGTCTTTTTCATTCGTGGAAATTCCATAGATACATATTGGCAATGCGGATTAGGATGACCAAGAGGCTTTCTGATTTCGGCAAAGGAACCGAAAGACATAAGAAGCAAAGGAACCTAGGCAAGACGTTGTACTTGTTAGCAGTCACCCCTTCGTGCGCGATGCAACCGGCGAGGCCGACCTCCCTGCTATCGTATACAGTACTTCTATATTGCGTGCACTATGTGATGTCCCTTATCCATTCGCCTAAGAGCCAGGAGAGGGATCGAGGCCCTGACCTCCCAGATGGGAGGCCAGATAGAGACGTTTTGGTTCGTACAGTTTCTCGTAGGCCTATTCCAAAGTTCATTTTTATTTTACAGCCTCATCCCAGTCGGTGCAGCTCTTTAAAATTGCACCACTCGTGATGGAACGACTCTCCGATGCATGACCCCAATGAGGATTTCCAGCAGTTCGCAACTACGACCTGTGCCATATCCCTCCGCCACTATGGGCCGATGCTTTCACAAGTTCATCATAAATTAATCGAATAAAAGCCTTCTAAAAGGCTCTTCATATTTTATTTAAAAAAATTATAGATGACATTCCTCCCTGAAAGGCTCCCAAGAAGAGTCTTCCAGGCCAAGATGACCGGCAAAAGACCTGTCGGTAGACCTCGTACAAGGTGGAGTGATTACGTCGCTCGGCTTTGTCACGAGAGGCTCGGCATCCCACCAGCTGAGCTTGAGTCTGTTACCCAGGATCGAGATCACTGGAGGATGCTCCTGGGAATGCTCNAACAATGGTCATTACATTGTAGACTGAAATTGCATTTCAATAAAGTTATACAATTTTGAAAAATTTACGCAGAGTGTTGCAAGACTTTCTTTCCAACCCAATATATACGACCATATAGAAATTTTTTGCCTGGGCTATATCTGGATCTATTGGGAAAAGCACTTTGGGAAAGTCTGACTCCTCGATGCAGAAGAATCCGGATCGCAATACAATTCAGTCTATTAACTCTGTTCTCAGTGGGAATGAGTGAAACTTTCCCAGAGTGAAATTCCCAGCCGATGTCTTTCCTCATTTATTGCATGCCCCTGTCACTAGTGTCGATGTGGAGCACAGTTTTTCCACGTTTAAGGCTCTGCTAAGATTCAATCGCCAGAATCTGACCCCAGCCAGTTTTGAAACGATGTCAGTATGCCATCGTGCCCATGCCGATTGGAACTACCGAAGTGCAAAAAATGAGAAGCTTTGCTACCATCCCATTGAGAACATTTTGGAGCATGTTTTTAGAGCATATTTAGGACTTTTTTGCAGCACGGAAGCATAATATTTTATAGATTTATAGAGCATGAAAATCCTGTCCCTAATAATATCCTATTAACCTGGCAAACATGAAAGACGAGACTCTCTTTGTCACCCTATGCGTTCGCTGACGACATGGAGAATGCTGATGAATTATCGAAAAAGAAGAGGTAGCCTCAAAGCATCGGGGCCAGGCACCAGGTGGAAGGTCTTCACCTTTATTTATCCACCTGTTGCGTGGTGTCCTCCAAACTTGGGATGGAAACCAGCCTGAAATGCGAAGGAAAAAAAACACCATGTTTACCGCAATCCTCGCTAATTACGAGCGTAATTCCAAATCATCCTATTATTGGATTATTCGAGGGATGATGAAAAAGTGTTCCGAACAATCGCGAATCGACAATGGATCAACCGGAGTGTGAACCCCAAACACGATTTCCTTTCTATCTTTCTATCGATGATTGGCTTTGGCTCGTGGACATAAGCGGTGATTTGTTGAGAAATATGGGGGGGGGGGGCTCAGAGACAGTTCCCTAGCATGTATTCCTTATTCTCGTATCCTCGTTGTGAGCCCTTTCTGTCAAATTTTTGGAGGGGTTCGAAGCCCATGAGCTCCTATGAATCGCCGCCTATGCTTGTGGGTGAAGGAATGGACTTGGGAAGAGCAGGGAAGAAGGGAGCCTCGCCTTCACACACCACGCTTCGAACGCGGAGAGAAGGCGAAGAAAATTCTCGAGGATCAGGAAGTGCAAGTGATGCCTTCTCACACAATCTCACAGTGAATTTAGCCCTTGGAGGAAGGAGGAGCGGGGGCAGCGGAGGAGGAGGGGAGAGGGGGGAGGAAAGGGGGAGGGGGAGGAGGGGAGGAATGTTGCCGATCCTGGTAGACCAAGAACACGAACGAAGGAACAAAAACACTTCTCGAGTGACTTCTGGACTTCACGGCCGGCTCGCAATATCGAACAGCGATAGATGAAGGGAGGGAGAGCAGGCCCGGACCCTACCCTGCCTCCATTCGCGATCTACTACTGCTGGAGATCGCGAGCCGCAACTGCTTCCGGTCGAAGAGACGAGCGATTCGGATACGAAGCACAAATTTTCGACGAGAGTCGGATGCGTTTTTTCCGGTCATCGGTCGGCTGGTGGGGCGCCCGAGGGAACGCACTTCGCGAAAGCCAAAATAATCCTCTTACGGATCAGAGACCTCGATATCTTAATCCAACATCTTGGCTTTGCACAGAGACGATTGCGTGCGGATGTGGAGGGTCTCCTTTGCATACTGCGTCGTACGCAGTATGTTTGCACTGCGTAAGGGATTGCGTTCTATCGGATCGCGATAAAACTATTAATTTATTCATCCTGTGAATCGGGACCTTTCATCGATGAGACTAGTGCATCGCGATAACGAGGAGAGTTCTAGTAACCGTTTCGGCCTATCGGTTCCAATCCGACGCCGCTATCGAAATTGGACGAATCGGCAAGTTTTCTCCTTGAATATTCGTTCTACGCACTTGAAATTCTAATCGATTTCACGATATGCTAGTACGAGCGTACAAAATTTCGTCGAGATCGCTCGACCCCTTCTTTATGTTCCAATCTCATCTGCCGGCAGTATATCTACCGATCGTTGCGGTCGCTCGCATGTCGGCGCTCCGTCGATCCGGGCCGACGACGGAGACTGCAGATTTCTCTCATTTCGAACGAGAACGTCCCACGTGACGCAACGTGCAGATGCGAGCTCGTGACGAGCCGAACGACGAACGCGACGCCCACTCGCGATCGGTCGCTCTCGCGTTCGACGGTAACGATATCGGAATTCGTCGATAGACACGTGGGTGCAGCGACGAACGCGTCCCGTTTCGGACTTCACACGATCCGGTGACGATCTCCGAATCTTTTGTATCACGCGGAAACGCTCGAAAATTTGTATCGTGAAGGTTTTCAAGTCTCCAGGTCGTTTGGGTTAAGCGCAACCGTGGTTGAAACTTCGATAAGAAAACTGTGAGCGAGAGGCAGCAGTATCAACGGTTTCAGCAGTTTCAGCATTGCATGACAGATGCGTCGCACTTTCCGCCAAAGAGCTTGCTTCTCGTGGCTGCACTCTCATCGCCATGTCCTTCGGCCGATGAACGTCACCGTACATCTTTCGAATGAAAATTTGCTGTTTCTCAAGAGAAGGCCTGGAGGTGGACGAGAAATCGCAGAGTGTCGTCCGCGCTTCGATGGGAAACTCTGACCGATCCCGTCCCTCTCCAGCCCTAATGCCCCACCCATACCACGAAATCCAGACCTCGTCTTCCCACTCGAGGCCTCACTTTCCCTCCTCGAGCGTTTTCCTTCACGATCCAGGATATCACGATGAGGACGGAACACGAAAAACATCCTTTTTTGGCCAAAGAGGAGAAATGTTTGAAGAGGTACTTAGACTGCACCCAAGAGAAAAGTTAATTTTAATGGCTTCCAACGACCGTCTCTTTTCACGACTTTCACGCATCAAGCTTTCAGGGAAAAAAACAAACATTTTCAATGTGATCTAAAAACAAATTACGAATATAGAATTTCCACATTCAATTTTATAAGGCAGGACGCGTTTCTTTCTTTGATTTTTTTTTTCGCGCCACCAATGAGGTACGTGTGAACTCGTAACTATTCTCACGTTTCGAAGAACTAAGTAGGAAAATCCTCATTTTCTTTCATTTTCCTTCTCTGCTTTCTGTGACGAAAGCCTTCATGAAGTCAATGAGGTGAATGAAATCGTGTAGACGCTCCAAAGCGTTCTGGCTCACCTGGGCTTTAAATTCAGGGGCAAGACTGAGGCCTTCAGAGTACAACCGAGAGACCGAGAGAGTGAGAGAGTGAAATAGTGAGAGAGAGAGAGAGAGAGTCTGGCCAACCTGAAGAAAGGGCGCCATTTTCGGTCCGCAGTCCACCGCCTCCCATTCTCCCCCATTCGATTATTTCCTAATAATAATACTTCTTCATTACGGCTCTCGCTCTTCTTCCCATTAAAATCTGCCTAGCACCATCTCTCTTGATATGCATTAATAATAAACTATTATTATTAGGTTGTGCTGAATTCCATGGATCGACCGAACTTGCCAAAACGGCTTCATCATGCAAGATTAAGGAATATAGAAGGAACAGTGGAATGGTAGTACCTTTGCGTGTGGCAGTGATTCTCCTCGAGAAGAGACTGGGGATCGCGGCGGGACTTCATGCCAATGGGTTGCCTGTAGGGGGGGGGGGGGGAAGCACATCCCTCCTCTGGGAGTGTTTTGGCAAACCCGTAGTTTACCTTTTCGAGAAATTCTCGGGATGAGAGTGGAAGATTTTGAAGCGCTTCTTTGCAATTTATGTAATCTCGTCGCTGGATGTACCCGAAGGCACGCTTCTGGACCGTTTCGATGCTTCTACCAGGTATGGGTGCGAGTGAGTGATGCCAAACTGGGGCTGCACATTCCGAAGTAGGTCTGATGTAGCACGTCCATATCCGAATGAGATAACGTCGGGGAGTTCCGAAGGACCTCAGTACTTTTATCGCGAACGATTCCTGGGATGGTTCAGTCCAGTGGTTCTCAACCTTTTTTATGTTGCGACCCACCGAACCCTCTTCCCAGATTTAATTTTTTAAATACGGAAACGACGCTTTGAATCTATCGCTCTGGGCACAGGTGAATCCTTCATTATTCCTTTCTGTTTCTTTACCACTTTCGAGCTTCCTCTGAAAGAACTCGACTGGTTCATCCATCAACGTTGGATGATTTCGACCCAAATGCAGCTTCAATTAAGGTCTCGTGGATGCATCAGCCACAAACGATGCATTCTGGTTTCATACTTTCCGACACCGTGAAATCACCTGGAGGTAGGAATCATCATACTTCTGGATTGGTACTAATTTATGTTGAACCTAAATTTCTCGGGACTCACTCGATTCAATGCAGAGAAGGCATCATCTACCCCAATCTTTTTTTTGGCAGTAGATGGGGTAGATGATGCCTTCTCTGCAATGGATCGAGTGACCTTCGAGGAATCTCGCGGCCGAAGACACCCCAACTTTCCACGGCACACCCAGCCATTTACTTACTTTCGATGGGAAACTTTTTCTTCGTTTGATGATTCTTGCATGGGGACTTCCTCGTCGTCTGCTTGCTTCGCGTTTCAACGACCTTCCAGTGCGGACGAGCTCTACTCCCGCGCTGGTCGCAGTCGGTAGGAGAATACTCATCTCGAGTATTTTACGATAAACTTCTGTCGTGGAACAATCAACCGATTTGCGGAAGAAGCAGGCCAATCGGGCCAATAGTTGGTGAAGGATTCTCAGGAAAGCCGCTTTTCGTCTTTTAGTATGATTTTCCTTTTCATTCCTGTTATTGGAGAAATCGCTTCCGGAAATCTTGCTGAATTACGACATTTACTTCCTCCTCATTTTCCTATTTTCAGCATATTTCCATTTTTGTTGCC
Source organism: Darwinula stevensoni (assembly GCA_905338385.1). Lineage (NCBI taxonomy): Eukaryota > Metazoa > Arthropoda > Ostracoda > Podocopida > Darwinulidae > Darwinula > Darwinula stevensoni. Next base: position 48,180 of record CAJPEV010001965.1, read on the forward strand.
AAGGAGAGAGCAATTTTCCATTTCGCTCCTTGTTTCCGTCCGCTTCCTCCCGGGGGATCATCTCGATAAATGGGCAAAAGTCAAACTTCTACGGTTCTCCCCGATTCCATTTCGGATTGACTAAAGCTTTCCGACCGTACCAAACGGAACTAACTTGTACATATTTTATCAGTGACATTTTTTCTACCTAAGAAAGGAGTTTTCAGCCAAGAAACGAGTCAGCGAGCATAAGAGTTTCCGCTCTTCTAAATGGATGTTCAAGAAATATGAAGGGCATTCAGTAGGACTTTTTCACTGACGTCACAAGATGACATTTAACAGAGGGGCGGAGCGAACATCCGCCATGCTGGAGTGCCTCATCAAGTCTGCATCATGAATACCAGTTTTTCCGCTTATTTTGAGACGCTGCAAGGCACGGCAAAAAAACCCTATCCGGAGAAGATGAAGATATGCGAAGACACTGATCCTTACGCGCTGAAGTCCTGTGATGGTCTGGTGGATCATCCCAAGTTCTGGCCTAAAAATGCGATGCGTCCCAATTTTCGCAATAGCGCCTGTTAGTCATGGCAAAATTCTTAAAGCAATGCCTTTGACTGTGCAACGTCACCATGTCGTATCTTTTCGGCGTTAAAGGGTTGTTTCGAAAAGAAGGCCTATGAAGGAAGAGACTCCACAGAACTGAGCCCACGATATGATAGGAAATTCCAACTACAATATTCACAGTTTTTCCGCTTATTTTGAGACGCTGCAAGGCACGGCAAAAGACCCCTATCCGGAGAAGATGAAGATATGCGAAGACACTGATCCTTACGCGCTGAAGCCCTGTGATGGTCTGGTGGATCATCCCAAGTTCTGGCCTAAAATGCGATGCGTTCCATTTTTCGCAATAGTGCCTGTTAGTCATGGCGAAATTCTTAAAGCAATGCCCTTGATTGTGCAATGTCACCATGCCGTATCTTTTCAACGGAAAATCATGGCGTTAAAGGCGTTAAAGGGTTGTTTCGAAAAGAAGGCCTATGAAGGAAGAGACTCCACAGAACTGAGCCCACGATATGATAGGAAATTCGAACTACAATATTCACTTCTCTCTCCCGTACCTACGCTTAGAGCATCACATGAGCACGGCAAAAGACCCCTATCCGGAGAAGATGAAGGTATGCGAAGACACTGATCCTTACGCGCTGAAGCCCTGTGACGGTCTGGTGGATCATCCCAAGTTCTGGCCTAAAAATGCGATGCATTCCATTTTTCGCAATAGCGCCTGTTAGTCATGGCGAAATTCTTAAAGCCTTGACTGTGCAATGTCACCATGTCGTATCTTTTCAACGGAAAATCATGGCGTTAAAGGGTTGTTTCGAAAAGAGGGCCTATGAAGGAAGAGACTCCACAGAACTGAGCCCACGATATGATAGGAAATTCCAACTACAATATTCTCTTCTCTCTCCCGTACCTACGCTTAGAGCATCACATGCCATCAAATTCAGGTCTTACCTTCTCACTTGAGGCCTAAAGAGACGACCCGATCTAGAATCCTCTGACGAGGACACCTGGTTTGGGCGACCTTCCTGATCATGGATTTAGATCTAGGCCTGTACGGATACCGCACAACCGATTGGAGAAACAGCATACATAATCATTTTTGCAGGTCCGTCACTCTCAAAGACTCAGGGAACCACCTTTGCAAGTGTGGGTACTTGCTCAGACCTGGATAAACCAGAGAAATTCATCATAGTTGAACAAAATATCATCGTCGTTCTTGCCAAACGTAGTCTGCCTGTACTCCAGCATGGCGCGGAGGCGGTGTCTCCCGAGCTGTGACGTCACCTGAAAAAGCCCTATAAATAGGGGGACAAATAAAGGCGGAGAGCACGTGGCACTGTAGTAATGGGCGACAAGGTATTATACTGATGAATTAATGTCCTACGGACAGTTTTCAGGGGTAGCGAGACTACTAGACGCATGCACAAGCGCAGTACATCGTTCTAAGATCAATAGGCTTAGGCTCCTATTATCTTTTTTCAACCCCTTCCCGTAACAAAATTGAACCTCCTGGTATTCCTCGCTGAGAGCATTGACAGGAACGAAATCGAGCATGCTTCTTACTTTCCTAGCGCAATCACTCCAGCAAATTCGAAGGTCCATCTCCCTGGGGTTACGAAGACCACTCCATCTCATCTCTCTCCATCTCGTCTCTCGTCAACATGTCAATTTCATCCTGCTATTTCCCCCGTCCCCTTCCCCCCTGGATAGCCACTCATGGGGAGGGGGTCGAGGAGGAAAGAGACCAACCATAATAAAGATATTGATTCGTAGATTGCGGAAAGTGCCCTTTTAGCTGTTCGCCATTTCGCCATTAAAAAAAAATGAAATAAACTGTCGTTTATTTAGGCTTAGCGTACTGGCTCCGATCTCGTCCCCCAAGTTGCCGGACATTGTGCCGAAGTTATGTCAGATTCACGACTGCTTCGGCCTTGGTATCGGTGTCTGGATCTTCTGTTTTTAATGTATGGGACATTTTTGTGCTGAGTTCATGAGATGCACTGAGAATGAAACGGTGATTAACAGTGGTCGATCGATTTGATGGGATATGGAGGTTTCTCATCCGGACATCCCTGAATAAACAGGATAGCGCCTAATATGCATTTCATGCTTCCAGGAGGCATTCTCTTCTCAGACCTAGTCGAGATGGTTTGAGGAACTCCAGATAGGCCTAACGTTTTGCGTCCGCACTGAAATGGTTTTTGAAAGTTTGAATAGGCCTGCAATCGGCCTAACGTGACACGTCCTCAACGAGATGTCTCGAAGACCACGAGAATGATCTTTAGAGGTTTAATTAACTCCCTAAGTCGAGGATTGAGTTCTTTTGAATGAAAAAAGGTAGGTCTAGGCCTGACTTGAAGACAGTTCGTTGGTTAGGCCTAAGCTTAACGTTAGTGAGTTCCATAGAGAAGGGGAGGGGGGGTAGGGTTGAGGTTGAGGTTGAGGTTGAAGAAAGGATAAGCCTTTGAAAAGAGGTTTTTACATTACTTCATTGAATATATGATCACGAGAAGCAAACGCAGAGAACAACAGGCTGTTCTACTGTTCTTGAGCGTTACAGGAGTCACTCCGGAGGTAATGCATCAACAGATGTTAGTAGCGTATGTCGGCAGGAGCTTGGCAAGCAAGGAGGCATCCCATCCATAGTTGCACATAACATTGAATCGACATTGATTGAATGTTGAAACAACATCCGGATGTTGAATCAACACACACACGCGGGGTCTTTCTCTTGCACGCCGATGCTCCGCCGCATGCTGCCTGTGGGACTCAAGGAAACACTTGCCGATGTGAGATGGGAGCAAGTGCCGAAATCCTGCTTACAGGCCCAATCTATTTCCAGGTAGCACATAGGTGGTGGGCCACCAACTACGTTTAGGAAATGAGATTGTGGCCCACCATCTTTTGTCGTGGACCACAGCTGTATGTCCCACTTGCCTGCACTGGCCTGCTACCTTCCGGACCGCTAGAAGGTCAGCACGTTTCCAGGTAGCTCGTTGATTGTGCACCAGCAGCTGGGAATGAATGACGCGTCTCTGAAACTTGGAGCTCTAGCATACTCAGAGGAGAACCCAGGAGACTCGCTGTTCTTCTTAGCATCCATCACGGAACCCTGAAGGGATGAGCAGGACTCTTCGAGGAGTGTATCGTGTATTATGGGAAATATATTTAATTCCTAGGCACTCTACCCTTCCATATTCCCGTACACTTCCATATTCCCATTCTTAACTTCAGAACATGCAGAACTTCCCCGAGTCGTATATTGCACTGAAAACATCATAATTTCGCCCTTTCTTCATATCTGTTCTTAAATTGCACAATAAAAAGAGGAAAGAGGAGAGGAAACATTTTTGCTAAATCAGAAATGGATCTGGGGGAGTGCCAGCTATGTTATGGGAAGAGACTTGGTAGTCTGCCACCTACACTAGGTAGTGGGTCAGCTACTGCATGTCCCACTTGCCACCAAGTTCCCGCCTCTGGCTGAAATCCACCAGCGTAGGGCCTGGGCCGTCTATGGCCCACTACCTTTGTGCTACTCGGGTTCCAAAGTGACTTCCGTCAGTTTCGCCCACTGAAAGCTCGACCCCTCAAAGGCAGATTTCGGAGAACGTCGGTTCACTGCGGACGAGGACATTTGTTGCTCTGTCCATCGGCGACTCGCCCATCGGCCTACATCCTTCTACACCGCAGGCATAATGAAATCGGTATCACGAGCAGTCAAAAGGACCTACAGGGTGCTCCGAAAGTTTCTGATTCACCCATACAAAATATGGCCAAATGCTGTGTCGGCCACTGTGAAAACCTTCTGCTTATATTGCTTATATACACCGGCTGCATGAAGATTCGGGTGGCCTGCTCAGACCCAGAAAAGGCCGTATCTGTGCAGGACGGAGGCCCATCCCACACGGCTGTCTTTCCTGCTCCGCGCCTTCGAAGAGACTAAGGTACAGGTCTAGAAGTCACCGAGGAACTGCCCGGACCTCGACACCCGGAACTCTTATGACATAGATTTCAGCACAGTGCTCTGCGTCGCCCCACCCCCTAAATCGGGGCTCAGTCATTACCGAGGTTCTAAGTGGAATGAAAAACCGACGCGACGATCGTGATCCGCCGATCGGTCGAGGGCTTCGGGACGCTGATTCCAGGTTCCTGGAAGTCCAAGGAAGTCATATCAAGTATTCATGGAACGTAATTAAATCGATATTTTCCTGTTAATCTCGTCTCCTTTATTCGAGTAGGTCAGAAACTTTCGGAACACCTAGTATAATTGTACGACATATATTCAGCATTTTATTAGAAAAAATCCATCGAAAAGATTAGGGAAAAAGTTTCCAAGAACCTCGACCTAGTATGTCTTCAAGGCCTTCAAGGGAATTGAAGGCCTTGAAGGTTCATCTTGATTTTTTTTAAGTAAAAAAAAAAACGCCTGCAGATATCATGCCGATGGACTTTTTTTTATTTAAACGAGGTCTGCCAGCCACCACTGGCACCAAACATGCTCGAATCGAAGAAAAGGATCACTACGGCCACTGTCAGAATTACACCGGACACACTCCCAAGCAGCATGTTCACGTAAACATGATATCAATTTTTTGCAAACAATGTAAATTTATTGCGATTG
>CAJPEV010001966.1:0-53332 GCA_905338385.1 Darwinula stevensoni
AATATGGGTAATTTTGTTGTGTTGCTAAGACTATTGTGCTCCTTCAGTTGCTGACTTGTTGTTCAGAGGCAAATATTAAAAGAGCTGCAGCAAAAATCCTGATGGACAGGACTTTCTGGTCACCCTGTATATAATAAATTCATTATATTACTGCAAGGAGTCTAAGGAGTCATTCTAACCTCGAACACGCTGGCGTTCTGTTAGTGATAAGGAATAATATACGATCACGTCAGAGCCGCCTACAATACGTGTGCCAAGTTTCACCTTCCCATTTCTCTCCAATTCGCCACGACAATTTTTTTCCAAAGCAACGCACCTCGAAAAAATTCCCCCAGGGGATGTATCGAGACTTACCATATTTATTTAACTCCTTGTCTCATTAGTCACATTCATGCAAAGTTCAGCTTTCCATGTCCATCAGTTTAACTGATGCAAAGAAATTAGTTGAAAACATCTCCCTTTGAAATTTCTGCCCCCATGGCATTTACTTCTAAACTCTAAAGTTTTCTGCAGCATCCCAATAGGTAGTTATGTACCGAGTTTCATCTTTTCACACTAGCTCAATACGCCAGGACAAAAAAAATACTTGGAAACGTCGGCTCACAAAAATATGCCCCCAGCATATGGATCTAAAATTTGACATTTTTCCTGAAATCATCGTCTCGGTAGGCACCTCCATGCCAGGTTTCAGCTTTCCATGTCTCTCCGTTTTACTGAAGCAAAAATAATCTTATGTGGGGGAATGTGTAACGGGACATGGAAGGTAAAATAAGCCAAAAGAAAGCCAAGGATTGGCCGGGATTTGAACCCGGACCTCCTGATTGCCAGTCAGATATGGTACTACTACATCACCGAACGTAGGACATCCAGTTGTTTCTCTGAATGCCATCCTCATCTGTCACAAAATATATTTAAGAAAAACGTTTCCCCCCAAAAAAAAATTGTATCCCCCAGGGCATGTACCTCCAAAGTCGGATTTTCACAAATCTTCTGATCCAGCAAAAAGAGGGCGGATGAAAGTTAAAACAACTTGGCGAATAAGTACCTGATGGATAGAGGCGTAAAGAAAAAATTCTACTTTTATTATGTATAGACGATAAAGGTACATGTGTACCCAGTTTCAGATATCTAACCTCTCTAGAACATGGTTAGAATTAGCGTCAGTCAGTCAGTCACGATCGTCTAATTACATGAGAAGATGAATTACATTTGAAAAGGGAGGGACATATGTGAAGTTTTCGGAAACGCTAAAGCCTTGTGGCCTATGGCATGTCCAATCTGTTGGAATTGAGGTGGCCCCCTTGCCCGAAGTTTTCTATCAATTCTGCATTTCACGTTACCGCGGAAAGCTGGAAGAAGCAGTGACGATGTGCAGTCCAGGCAAACGAACGGGGGAAACCAGATAAGGACATGTAGACCAGCAGGAAGTAGACATTTCTACTCCAGCTACCAAGAGAGAGAAACGAGAAGCGAACCGCCTGCACAGGAATACGGGAGCCACACCAGCAGATCCCCAACACCAGTTACGTCACTTCACATGAATGTCCAAGCGTCGCGTCGGGGTTGGGAGAACATTCACTAATGGGAGCTCCCAAAACATTCATGAAAGCCTGAGCATTGCAAACTCACTCTTCCAGCAAGATACTGTCATATCAAACCTATTAATAATCTCTCTCCCTGTTACTTTTTTTTTTTTAGCAACACTGAGCGCTAGTCCTTTCGTCTGCTACATAGATGCAGAACACCACAAATCCTCCTGATGTGAATGGGATTGCCAAGTGTATTAGCGTATTATGCTGAGACATTTTTCACGTCCCTGAAGGTAAACTTGTGCATATTCTTGTGCTGGAAGAAGGGGTTGGTGATGGTCATTGCCGGCACAGAAGTCCAACAAATTTCTGCCACTCCTTCTTCTTGTTTTCCCCAAATCCCACTTCCAACTTCTGCGTTTCCCACTTCTGCGTGGTTTCCCCAAATCGGCCGATCACGCCACTCCGTGTAGCATCGTCTCTCCCAAATCGGGCATTGAAGTCCCCCATTAGCACAACTCTGTCGCCGTTTGGAATCCTCTCCAAGGTACCAGCCACCTCCTCCAAAAACGCATCCTAATATGACTCGCTGCTTGGCCCATAGACCCGAATGACGGCTAAGACACCAACTTGCTCCAGTCAGAGGCGGATCAGAGCGACACGCTCACTGACTGCGTTTCACTCAATGACGCTTTCGGCCAGTTGGGGACTAATAAGTATCCCCACTCCAGCCTGAGCAAACACGTTCGAGTCGACTCCACTTCAGTAGAGGGTCCATCCGTGGTCTAGGGTAATGGAACCGGTGCCTTTCCTCTTGGTTGAGGCCAGACCAGCTATATCTAGTCGTCTCCTCCTGTCCTCCTCCACGAGTTTAGGCTCCTTACCGCCGAGCGTTAGCACATTCCAAGTCCCGATGTTCAAGAGTCCGTTGCCAAGGTCGTTTACCGTTCGAGATTCGAATTGAGATCTCGAGAAGAGTGGGAGTCTCGAAAACATGAGGAATCGAAAACCATGCTCCGACCAGTTTAAGCGTTTAACAGCAACATATTTTAACGCCATTTTCTCTAAAATCGGCGTGGAAGGGCCTCTTTACGTCCATTGCATGAACCGCAACTGGAACAAAAATGGCAAGCAGCAGCTGGAGCGAAAATGGCGCCCATGTGCGTCACCCAATCAGATGCGTCGAGAAATGTGACCCTGGTTGCCCAGGCGTTCTCTCTCCAGGGGCTCAACATGACCGATGTTGGTTGCCGCCCTAGCGCCGATATCGGGTCTACATAAACAGGCCACTGCGACGATGGCCCACCTTTCCCTCATTGCAGCCAATGTTGGCGCAATGCATTGTACTGCTGTGGTACTTCTTAACTTTTTATTTAGCCACCAAGTCACAGTTGCATTCGTCACCAACAAAGAGCAGCAAACGAAGTGGTCTGTTTCTTGTTGAGCGAGCGAAATGCCTCAAGAAATGCCTACCAGACGCCTAAGAAAAATATGTTATCACCTTTTGGAACCAGGTAGACTTAGAAATGATGGAATATGTAGTTTCTGCGTGTCATGCCAGGCTTGGTCCGAAGTTGCTTTGGCGAATGGGAAAGAAGACCTATAATGTATGAAGAATGACTACTCCACGTGATTTCATAATTTCAAGAGTCTTCTAACAACAGCTATGAAATCCCTCAGTAAAACTTTTTGGGAAAAATCCGCAGAAGCCCGCACCAATGAACATATCTTTACAACTGCTACTCAGGTAAATACTATTGGAATATATCGCAATTTTTCTCATAAAATATCCGATGGAACTTCGGTGTAGAACGTTGAAAGTCCAGAGAAACTAGACTGTTCCAGCTATATTGACCATGGGCGCGTCTTTTTCTCCAGCCGCTAGCAGCCGCTAGCAGCTGCTAGCGAAAAAGACGCGTTGGCTAGGCACGACCACGTCATCGAATGACGTCACTCTTGGGCAAGCAGCCGGCANGACCACGTCATCGAATGACGTCACTCTTGGGCAAGCAGCCGGCAGCGGAACATAGCGAACTATGGGAGCGCTGAGCAGCTCAGCCTTAACATGACGTCATGGGATGCTGGAGGCCTGAGCAGAGCTAGCTGAGCCGCTGAGAAAAGAGACACGCCCCATCTAAATGCACTTAATGTTTCATCAATATTTTCAGTTATAGATGAGACACGATTTTTATTTTCACGTCGTAGCTCCTCTGCTAAATATTATATTAAGGGATTTATGTTGACATTAGTTACATGTCACTATGCTACTGAACACTTGTGAAGATTAAACTTCGCCATCGCTGGATTTGAGAAGGTAAATATTTTTTAGCATTTCCACGTACTTCAGGATCGTGCAGAAATTATTTATTTTTATTTTTCACTGCTTGTCTTGTTCTTATCATCAGTCCTGGCACTTATCCTAATTCCGACGTCATATTAGTTGCCTTGAAAAAACACCAATTTATATGACACTGTGCCCCCCATTAGGGCTTCCCACATCAGCCATACTGGGCATTCTCGAACATAAGCAATCCAGTGCTTTTTTGTTGCCCAATCCGGTGTTTCAGGTTTTAGCAGTCATCAGATCTTTGCCAACTCTGCAGTTAGGAATCATCAAAAAGAAAAAAAATGTTCCCCTACCGCTAAATGTCCCTATAGGCGAAAAAGGTTTCATGAACTATGTTCACCTTTAGACATAATTCCTAGCAATTGAATGTGCATGAATTTTCGTACATTGAGTTCGACGTTCTTACAGGTAGTGTTGTCTTCCTTGAAGGAGCTCCACCAAGTATCAGGTGACGCAGAACAGCATTCAGCCGTGTGGAGTTGAGAGCCATCAGAGAATCCATTGGGATGCGGACAACTGAGAATCACTCTTCCACCTGGTGGAGCTGGGAACTTCCCGCTCCAATGGTCAAATGATACTTTAGCGTTCGGAATCTTTGGATGCTCCGTCAGGCACAGTCCTGAGTATTAGAGATAATGAATTTGTTCCCTTAGGCAATTATCAAATGTACTGTATTTAAGTCGATGACTCACTCTGAACATAAGCAGTAAATCCGTTGGCATCCACAAGGCCACTTTTCTCATTGAAAACCAGCTGGCATGAACCATCGGATTCCCGATAGTTGAAGGCATAGCAGGGCGGTGTCGGTAGAACGCATCGTATGCCGCAAATTCTGACACTGGCTTCTTTTGTTTCTAAGGTGATGTTCTCATATTTCTTCCCCAAATGTGCAGCATGATGCGCCACAAAATCAGTTGAGGTCACGCCATTTAAGAAGATATAGAAGAAAGCGCTGACGACCACCGGCTTTCTTACACGGGAGGAGAGAAGTTTCACAGTCATTGCTCATCGTCCAGTGAGTGAGCTAGGTTGAATACGTGGCACAGGCCACTACAACAGGCTACTTAGCTGAATTGTATCGACCACGTTTACAGAGACGAAGTTTAATTAGTTTAATGGACTTTCTGCGTTCATGGAGAGTGGAGAGCCAAGAAGAGCCCCACTTCTCCCCTTACGAAAAGCCTCCCCGCTGTCCACCAAGGAATATCCAAATCTCTCGGGTGACGGACATGTGGAATGATAATTACCCATGTGGAATAGCGCGGGCTTACCGTGGACTGTAGTCCGCATGTGGAAAGGTCCACCGGTTTTAATGTGGACATAAGAATATCCCCATGTGGGCTCTATCTGGATTCTCTTGTGGGCGAGGCCGCCGAATGGGATCGCGTGTCCGCCGTGTACGTAAGAGGGCGATGTTACATACGGACTGACTCCAAAGAGATAAGTACCGGTGAGATTCGGAAGGACTAGGATGTTCAGCAACAATAACAATGGATAAGTTGAATGTATGCAACTTACTCGTACAGTTTGCAGGCACCAGACAGTAGGGAAGTTGATAAGTCGCGGACGACGGAATAATTTACAGGTCCCAATACAATCCCAATACAATACCCAATATAATACTCAATACAATACACCTTGTTATACAATGTCACACGATCACATGTAGTATGTGTCTAGTCCACCATCTAGTCTCGCCTCCACCCCCTTGTCCCTGTGCGGGGAAAGTCTCTTGGAGGTGGGAGGTGTCCGGTAGGAGGTGGCTCCTTCTCCACTCCTTGGTTAGGTCCGCCGCTAAGCCCACACTCTTAATCCACATGCGATCCACGTGTGGATTCGTCCAAATCCACATGTGGAAATCCTTACATCACAAAGCCACATTTTCTAAAAACTGATTCTTACGCACACGGTTTGAAAAGCATCTGCGAGGATCGTTTTTTTTCTCATGACATACCAACTGTGCTTTTAAATTCTTTATTTCACCATAAGAAGCATTTTTGACATATTACAAGTTAAATACCCCGTATTTTTCTTGTAATAGATGTCGTGCTGGAATCTAGCCCTAATTTAGATAGACGAGGAATATTCCCTTTCATTGATTCTTTGGAAAAATTATATTAGTCCAGTGAATCTAGTGTCATATTGACAGTAAAGACAAGAGATGCATGTAAAATGCATCAGATACACTTGCTTTCTCCCTCTAACTTAATCGATGCTGTTGCTCTCATCGGGACCCTGGTTATTGTTTCGAATGTTTACAGGTTTTGAAAATGGCAAGCCACTTCTTTGATCGATTTTATGGAACCACAGCACCTCTTAGCCAACCTGTTTAGATTAAAATTCCTATTCGCTTATTTAATTAAATCATTGGTGCCGATTTCCTTCCTGGGGGTCTGTAGTAAAAGCGACTTTTCATTTTCATTTACTCCAAGAGAACCATCGACCAGGAATTATAGGAAAAAATAAATCGATCCCATGCTTAATAATAATGCACGACCAGATATGGTTTTGGATTTTCACTCTTTCAGCATCCATCCCAGATGTACTAGAACGCCTCACGGTGTCTCAATACTTTGAGAAAATTTTCAGGGTGTTCTCACAACATTAAAACGACTTCAGAACCTTAGAATAGACAAAAGTCTCTCTCAAGATCGCCTATTTAGCTAAGCGATATGTTTAAATGGTAACGAATGCTATTTTTGTGGATTTGCTTGTTTGGTGCGCTGCTATCAAGTAGAATATCAGATTTCTGGAGGCTTCTATTGCTGCGACGACTCGCAAAATTTTGACCTCTGCGTACCAATTTCCTCCTTAAGGCATATATAGCGTACCACCAAATGCCCCACATATACAAGCACCACAGAGTACATGAAACTAACACTATATTGCGCGATTTAAAAAAGGAAGCTCATTTTGAAACCTGATGCCAAAAGGGTTAGGTACTTTCTAAGCTCTTTGAATGTTTATTACCTCACACAAGAGGTTCATCCATGAACTGAGGCGTCCCAGCACATGCCTCCTGTTGTGACTCTAGGAGCGCCTAACTTGGACACAACTGTGCAATGCAGAAGTGAAGGCATCGTCCTGAGACTCCGTCTCGGAGCATCGTTCGAAATCGACCAATGATTACGGTAGTCAGTCACGCTGTCTGTTGTCAGTTGGAAATACGGCATCATGCTGAGTATGAACTCTGCAATGTAGCAGCGATGAAAATCAAAGCAGCGGTTGCATGGTGGTCTGGGATGAAAAAAAAATTAAATCTGGAGAGCCATGATATGACATGTATTTGCAATCGTAAGGACGCAGATCTTAGACACAGCTTCTTTGGATTGGGTTGGGGGAGCTTAAATGAAACATTTGAGCTTATTGCTTATTCAGAAGCAAACATTATTGCATGTAGGAATGTGAAAACCAATTTTTAAAGGTTTTGCAACCTCAACCTCAACCCAACCTTACACTAACCCTAACCCTCACCCCCCTCACCTTCTCTACGGAACTCACTAGCTGAACTCACTAGCGCTAGGCCTAGGCCTAACCGATTAATGTCTCCTACATTAATGCACATTAATGTCTCCTATATTAAAAAGAGAAGATCCAGACAACAATACTAAGGCCGATGAAGTCATGAATCTGGAATAACTAAGGCACGATATCCGGCAACACTGTAGGGCGGGACTGGACCCATCACGCTAAGCCTAAATTAACGGCATATAATTTCAATTTTCATGGTGAAATGTTGGACTGAAACAAAAAAAAAAACTTTTTGTCACCTCCTGGTCAATATCTTTCGTTTAGTTGGTCTCTTTCCTCCAAAAACTTCCCAGGGCGGCTATCCAAGGGGGAAGAAAAAAAAAATACCGGAACGGCTTTCGCATCTCCCAAATGGGAGATTCAGTGATCTCCACAGCTACGGGGAGATGGAGCTTCAAATAGCAATTCTGTGTTAAGAGAGGAAGAAGGATGCCAAATTTCGTTCACGTCGATGCTCTCAGAGAGGAATCCGAGACGGTTGAATTTTGTCACCGGAAGGGGTTGAAGAAAGGTAATTGGCGCTACCAAAGCCCATTGATTCATTGCACGAAATAAATGGTTACCGTGCGAAGAACCTTAGCTCTACACTATGCCCTGTATAGTGATTTTGGATCCCCTATCCTAAATTTTTCCTTCTTGTTTCTGATTTGAAGGAAGGGTCCTTTTCCCTGGATGTAAAGAATGAGCAATGCAGAGTCACACGATTGTTCATCTCTATACCCCAGTATTTTCTTTCCAGCATTTTATAGTACCAAGTGGAGCCACTTTGTGTGTGCGTGTCCGAGCAACCATGGGAAAATCGTTATTGTCTCTATATGCATTGCTTCCATAGCTAAGAGACTTTTTTTTTTACAATTCTACGAGTATCGCTGACAAGGGGCTTTAATCCCTCACTCATGGTAAGGGCCACAGCTACCAGAATTAGATTCGTCTTTTCTGAAGGAAATGATTACCGCATACCTCATGAGTTTCCCCGACCTGAGAAACCATCCTTTGGATTACTCGATAGAAATCTGCAATCAAATTTGCATCGAAGCTGGACCTCAAATAATTTTTTGGGAAATGTGTGAACTCATAATGTATTTTTTATATTGACGGAATTCTCATTCATTTCTAATATCCATTTCCACAAAAAGGAGACTGAACTGCGGGATATCCTCTACCTGGAAGAGGGAGAATCGCGGAGAACCCTGAGCCCCATTCGAGGTGGAGCATAGCCCTCCTACTCTCTCGCCCACTCCCTGGAAGTCATCATGCCCTCACAAACTGGGAAAACGGAAAGAGCTGAAAGGAGGGGAAGATTTTCCTCATTGGGGTCCGGGTCTATTCCATTATGGGCTCTCGTTCTCGGTATTTCCTACGTAAGTATTTATTAGGCTTGAGTCTACCAAGCATTTCCGTCTTGAGGCTGGTCGAGCAAATCCATCAATACCAATTGCGCAAACAGACAGATATAAGACGGGGATTGTTTCTGAGTCAATCGGTGCAGCCTTAAATTTTAAACCTAGAGCCGTAGCGCCTGACAACAGAAGCATTTTCTGATAGTTTTTCTGGTCAGGCTTGCAGCCTCAGCCACTTACTAACGCAGGCTGCCTTGCTTTTTTTCAATGGGTGCCATCTTTTGCGTACATTTGCTTTTTTTAACTTTCTCAATCTTTCCTCTAACTCTGCCTGCTGTTTTGTCATAATATATCAATAGTTCTAGGTGATGGTTGTTTCCTCTCCTTGGCTGGAGTTCGGGCGTATCCGGCATCTTAACATGGGGTGGCTTCAACTAGGAAAGGTATCAGTTTTGTATTTACTTTTTCCACTGAGTACTTATAAAAACAAGGGAAATTCGGGATTTCCAGGCGACCATACCATGACATAAAAAGGTATTACCTATAGGGACAATCAAAATAAAAACGGCATTACTCTGTTATCGATTTTTGGTCTGTTTCTAGTAGACGCAAAAACAAAGTAGGCGCTATGCTGTCCGAAGTTTGCTGTGAGACCGGCAAGAGGGCCGTTGTATTGAGGGATCATGGATTATTCATGCTTGCTCGTTGGGAAGGCCAAGCGAATGAGAAAATGGAAATTCGATTTTCTTCAGGAGGAAAACTTAAGGTCGTACCAAAAGGGAAATCGATGGATCTAGAATTCCAAATGTTATTTGGAATTTTTATGTATTGGGGTCTCACAAAACCCAGGTGTGTCATTGCGCAAGAGCCTTGTCTATCCATTGATGGAGCTCCAATCAAAAGAGACTTCCTTTAATAAATGGGTGGTGGGTAGCTACAGGGTTCGGTGCCTGCCCTAGTCCGTCCCAGAAGGCCAAATCCTCTCCCAGTGACTTCACGAGGACCATCATCCTGACTAGGACGCAGTTTTATCAGGAAACATTCCATCTATTGAATACTTGCAATGTGTAACCGAAATTGGTAGCTGCCCCCTGCAAAAAAAAAACAATGAAACAATTGGTTTAGATGTCTGCGATGCGGTGAGTTACACTACAGAGACTCGAATGATCATTTCTTTAATGACAACCGAACCTCCCCAGAAGAACCAAGCCCAGCTTCCGTGAGAGAGTCATGACAGATGCTGGCGGCCGCTCTAGCGCCGATGTGGTGCCAACATCGGGAACCCCACTGCGAACCCACTTCTGCAACCCCTTCCCATTGCAATATGCAACCTCTCGTATTCCTCTCTGAAAGCATCAACAGGAACCAAATTTGGCATACTTTTTCCTCTCTCACCACAGAATCGCTTCAGCAAATTTGAAGTTCCATCTCCTCAGGGTTGTGTAGAACACTGAATCCCGTTTTTAGAGGACGTGAAACTCATTCCGTTTTTTCTCTCTCTCCGCCCCCCCCCCGAGTAGCAACTCCTGGGGTATTTTCGGAGGAGACAAACCATAAGAACGATATTGATTCACAGATGATGAAAAGTGGCTTTTTTTGTTGTTTGCGATGCTTCATTTCGCCATGAAAATGAAATTACCTGTCGTTCAATTAGGCTGAGAGTGTTTGCTCCAGTTCCATCTCCCAGTGTTGCTGGATACCGTGGCGAAATTATGCCAGATTCGAGACTGTTGCACCTTTCGTATCGGCGTCTGGATCTAGTATTTTTTTTTTAAATATATGACACATTTTTCGTGCTGAGTTCATGAGTTGAGCTGGGAATGAAGCGGTGGTTAGCAGTTATTGGTGGGATATACATATATCTTTTCCGGACATCCCTAAATTAACAGGATTACTAACACCATGGATTGCATGCTTCTTGAAGGCATTTTCTCTTCAGACCTGTTCGAGATAGTTCGATGAACTCCAGATAGGCCTAACATTCCACGTCCCACTGCAATGGGTCATCAAACGCGAAACAGGCCTCCAGTCTTGCTAACGTTAAACGTCCTCTCTGAAATGGTTTGTGATAGTATGAATAGGCCTGCGAAAATGGGCCTAACGTTACACGTCCTCAACCAGATGCCTCGAAGACCACGATTCACCCTCATGGCCTAATTGGCGCCTTAGACAGCCTAGGAAGCCACGGTCTTTTTTAGATCTAGATCGGTGGAAGGCTAGAGAGTTCCAACTAGTTCTTCTTTACACTGGACCTCTTTTTCTGAAGGATGCCCTCTCAATTGAGCAGTATCAGCACTTTTGTTGTTTCATGTTGCAACAACTATACTTGTTTCATCCAAGCACTGTAGTGACCCATGGCTGCTGGACTATGCTCGTGGATTGATACAGACATTTGTACATAACTTCCCTGTCCTTTATGGACAGGAGTCATTGACTTATAACGTGCATGCACAGACTCACTTGGGTGATGATATAGAGATGCATGGTGCCTAGGATCTTTCCTTAGCCTTTCTATGTGAAAATGTCCTCCTGAAAATCGGGTAGGTTTGGTCTAGTAAGTCCCCTCTAAATCAGGTAGTGAAGCGACTTATGGAACAAGGTAGTTCCTTACATCTCTAAGCTAACAAGGCAAAGACAGCACCTTCAGACTTTCATCGTAGAGGACCCCTCCCATGAGGAATCTTTCCTGATGCGTAGTATTTGACTTTAACTCTGGACAGTGACTCAGTGCAGATATCAGCGAAGTCAGATGCATTTAAATTGACTCACTATAATCAAGTTGTCCTTGTTGAGAACATCATAGTAATTTTATTTATCGAATGCCTATGCGAAGGAAGCATTGTCGGGAATTGAAGTGGGATGGTTGGTGGATGGGGCTAGGGCACGCTTGTTTAGCCTCGTGATGGCATCAGCACCAGCGGGTGCAGAGTGCGTAGGCCACCATGGAGGCAAGTCATTGGGCAGTCATTGACTATGTGCGACATTGTTTGCGGCTCACCGCATACACACAGTGGGCTATGAAGCAGTCCCCATCGATGGTCGTTAGCCGCACAGCACTAGTGACCTGTCAGGAAGCGATTAAGAAGAGTCCGCAGTTACCGTGGAAGGTGGAAGGCTGGTGGTTCGACCGAAGGGTCGTCAACTATCTGGTGATTTGTCACCGTCGACTTGGCCCACTCCTCGCGCCAGCGCTGCTCCTCTGGCACCGCTTGGCCTGTTGGTAAGATGGCCCAGAGTGGGTGTCGGGATGGGAGACGATGAGTTGGTGGATCAAAGACATCGGAGTGGAAAGGCAAGGCAGGAGTTGCTTTAACAAGAGCCATCATAATTGCAGCGGCAACCTCACGGCGTAGTTGCGGCGGGGCTATGTGACATAACACGGAGAGCCATGGCACGGGTGTGGATTTTAACACTCCAGAGATGGTACGCATTGCTGTCTTCAGCTGCACGTCTATGAGTCTAGTGTGCGAAGACTGTGCGAAGACTGTGCCCGTGTTCTCAAATACCTTTTTCTCAAATCATAGTGAGTAAAGGCGAGTTGATGATTTTTGGTTGCTCTTTCACACATATAGATTATCTTTACACATTTCCCTGTGACTCAGGTTGCTTCTCCATCTTCCTTTGCAAGTGCAGGAAAGTGTGGTCCGAGCATCAATTGAAGCAGAAGTGTTTTGTTTTACAAAGGAATGAGTGGTATGTGTGCATGCCGTTGCTGCACGTGCCATAATATTTTATCATTGATGGTCATTCTGGAGAATGTTGGCAAACTTTTCTTTTGACGATGAAAATGTCTGTGCAACTGTGCCATGATCTTGGGTCAAGAATGCCAAGTGTTTTTGTCCTGAAAATGGCAATAGCTGCGGCTTGATTTGAAAGCTGGTAGAACCAGATAGAGGGTGGCCAACATACCTTTGTCGAGTCCTACAAGTAACTGGTGAGTTCCTTTCAGGGTCATTGGTTTTGTAGGTTTTTTTCTTACTATGCTTTACATATTTACAGAGACTGAGTTGTGTTTTACAGCAGAGAGCTATGAGAAGAGAGCCGAAATCCTGTCAGACTTGGAAAGTTCTGTCAGAGAGCTTGGACAAATCATGAAAACTTAATTTCACAAATCTGTGAGACTCTACTTCATGAAGATGAGACGTGTGATGAAGGTTTCAGTGATGGCTACTCAGGTAATCTGTATATTTTTTCTTGAAAATTTTGCTTGAAGTGAAGTTGTGACTACAGAAAGTTCATGTGCTCTCTAATTGTAAATGTTGTTCTTTCATAATGCTTTAGACAACTACAGCATATTGGTTTGCTTGTGATGCATTTAATATCACTGCTCCTAGTTGCATCACAGCGTTCTTACAGTTTTCACTCAAGCACTCAGGAACACAATGAATTGAACATATTCCGTCATCCACAGTATGCTTAAATTGCTGGCAACTGGTGATTACATTATTACTCTGCAAGGTGATCCAATTATTTCTACAACGATAATTTAGGAAATCATCATGCATGACACCAGTTTTCATTTCCTCTCAAGTTCCCTTGGTATTCATTTTTGAGTTCCTAACTACTCATAGCTCTAGCCCCCATGGACAATAGCTACGAGTAGTCAAAAACTGTTTCTTTCTCCTCCTCCCCCCTCCAGGATCATCTGAACAATGGAAACTGGAAAGAGGTAAAATTGGAATATCTTCGAACCAACTTATTTTGAGTGCTACATTTAGGGTGTCAGGTTGTCATGTGAAAGTACAGGGTGACCCAAAAGTCCTGCAATTCATTCAAACTGTAATTTTTCTTTCAAATAAAGAGATACATATGATATCATATGTATCTCTTGTCAGTGGTAATAAGACATATGTCTTATTACCACTGACAAATGGCCAGCATGCAGCCCAGATCTGAATGAATCCACTCAACTACAGCATCCAGGGTCTTCTGCAGGACTGTGCGGGCTACAAATTTTACAGATCAGTTGCAAGTTTCAAGCTAGCTTTTGAGGTCTGTCTGAAAGAAAGTAACAGTTGATGAATTGTGTCATATTGTGGTCAACTTTCCTAAACCTTTGAGGGCCGTAATTCAAGCAAAAGGAACCCACTTGCAATAATGAAAAATGTATTTCGTAGGATTTTTAAAGCTCTTTTGAATGACATAAAGCAATCATATGGATTACTTTATTTGAAAGAGTAATCACAGTTATAATTATTTGCAGGACTTTTGGGTCGTCCTGTATACATTCTTGCTATTTCTGCTAATCGTTTAAACCCATATGGTCAAGTAGACATGTCTTATGTGTTTTTAAGCTATGAGACACTACTTGATATTCATCCAAAAGACCATTATAAATGGAATCATTTAGATCACAGGTGCACAACATACGGCCCGCGAGGTTCTTGCTTGCCGTTACTGATGGCGTTGTAAGTGCTACAATGGCTGTTGGTCACAGCTATGGTCAGCCAGACTGTGGCCCCCAGTATTTGTGTAAAAGTCGCACGTGGTCCTCACAGTCTTTTGAATTGTGCACCCCTGATTTAGATGATTGGGAGAAGTCTTCAGGGCTCCAAAAAGGAGTTTGGTGACTGTCACTACTCGCAGGAAAGAACAGGAAGGCCACTTCAAAAAGTGACAGTACTTTACAGTGTCAGTGGTTCAAGAAACCACATGAGATGATTTTCAAACACTTTGTCATACATATATAGAAAACCACCTAGAAAAACAGGGAAGGAGTTCCCCGCGAGGTTGAATGCCTCTAAAAATGTTGACCATTGACAGCTAATTTCAGAAAGAAGATTGTCAATTCAAAAAAGGAACTTCCCATGTTTATTATGATATAGGTTTGAATAAAACAATTTCAGATAAAATGAATAAACAAATGTTGTCTTGTGCAATAGCTCAGCGCCCGCGTGACAAACGTGCCGGACTCTTATCTAGGAATATCATATAATACTGAAAAGACGGGAAATTGATTAATCCATATTTGAAAGGGAAATAGTATATATATCGACATAGCTCGACGATATCTCTACAGATTCAACCATGATGCTGCTGCAAAGTTTGCGGATTGCCTACAGGGGCCTTATAGTATCGATCCATCTCTTCACTTTTGCTAGGGGTGAACTCAGATGATGCTCAACCAGGGATTGAAAGGGAAAGAAAATGATGGATTGGGTCGAGAGGAGTAGTCCGTGCGTTCGAGCTTTATCTATCACGAAAAATGACTCAGTCCTGTAGGATCATTGCAATCAGTTTAACTAAAAATTGCAACCAACACAACAGGCGTAAGACACCGCCCTAAAATTCTATTATCACACACAGGAAAACTTAACTTATAATTGAAGAACTTGCCACCTGCTTCCAAGACGGAAAAAAAAACATCTAAGAAATACGAATGTGTCTTCCAGAAAGAGAAATTCACAACGATTGACATATTCGGACTAGTAAGAGAATGTTTAGTAGAAAAAGAAGGACCGGCCTTATGCATGTGCCAAATGTGCTCCCAGAAACTGCACAAATGCAGCAGGGGCGCGAAAACGCTGTTGAACGCATAACGCAATAATTGATGCCATCATTTGTTCTACTTCAGAAAATGGAGATGCCTTCCGTTGCTGCATCATTTTGGAAGCTAGGGCTTCACCCTTCTCCATTTGGTATTGGTACGTTTGGAATCTCACTGCACCGTGCGCCGAAATAAGTAGGACCGGCCCTATTGAAAATATACGAACAGAAGTCCTTATATGACGTGACGAAATCAAATAAAAAGTCTTAAAAAGGAATGCACAACAACCTTTAGGTACTTAGTTTAGGTACTTTAGGAGGGAATAGTCTTTTACTAAACGGTACATCTATACCTTTTAAGCCAAGAATATGAGGGCCACAAGGAGCAATCAACCAACCTATGCGAGTGTTTCCCAACATATCCGTGAATGGTATCCCAGAAAACCTGCACAAGGGCTCAATGCCACAATACGCTAATGACATTAGTACAGTGATCAAACAAAAATCAAGAACAAGGCACAACAAGATTGAGAAAAACGCGGATACTGCCGTACATACCCAAGTAACCATGGGTAATACAAAACTCATACATCATTATTCCTTATTCGTATGGATAATTTCGTCTTTGGCGATGGGAAACAGTCCTTTGAAACAGATTAGGAAGGGAAGCCGGGAGCTTCACCTCATCGCTTATCTTTAAGTTCCTAACAGGAACGTGAGTGGACGAAATGGTAAACGTACAGAGAGTAATTCATTCCCATGCTTTGAGTACTAATCAGCATGCGCATTTTATTCCACTGCGACTATGGGGTTATTACTGCATCCCGCGATGATCATAGATTGGCTTTCCTAAAGGAATCCCCAATGGATGCAGAAAGATGGTTATCCAATAGGCCATCAAATGGACATATCCATGGATTATTCTTGGAGGAGACATTTAGCCATTCAGTAGATGTCCGAAGAGGATATACATTGGATGTACAAGCTTACAAGAGGGTATGTCCAATGGATTTATTTTGGATAAAAATTGCTACTTGGGTAGATAATAAAAATACTTGGGCTGTCAATTCGATCATATTAATCCACCGATTAATGGATTAAATAATTATTCGCGATTTATTCTTTGTTTATTTTTTCCAAAAATAAAAAGTATGTTGGGAAAGGTGTTTCAGACACGTAAGGAGGTCACTGAAGCGGTGAAAACTGAGCTTAGAAAGCTCACAAAAGAGGATTTTCAGGAGTGTTTTGAAAAATGGAGGCACCGCCTAAACACGTTCATCGACATTGGCGGTGATTATATAGAAAAGTGCTGAATAAATGCAATTTCTATTGGAAAAAAAATCGTGTTCATTCCTTCAATTGAACTAGTCGAACTTGTGCTGCACCCCTCGTATGTTCTATTGAAGCATCTTACACTTCGTTCGCTCGATCCGCTATAGCCATTCGCCTGGGTTGTGACTTTGAGTCGATTTGCAAGTGAAAGATCCAATCCCCTTCACTCTCATTGAGGAAAACGAATGAATGGAACGTCAAGTGTAAAACGGGAACATCAGGGTCTGAATCGGATCGTCCAATAGAAACATGGGAATGGATTTGATAAAAACACTCATTCTGATTGCTGAATGTGCCTGTCATAATGTGCATGTCAATGAGAGGAGGCGCAGATGAACATGTTGTGTTCTAGGGGCAGAGAAAGACACCACATCATTATTTTCCATCAGACTGTCATCAAAGATTATTAAAGAGAAGCTACCTCAAGTGGATGAAATATTGTCCTCACTCTGATATCTCGAACAATTCAGCATATTTCGATGTCACAATGTTCCCAATCTGGATTAGTTCCAACTCCATTAAAACACCAAGGCCCATACGATTTGGTGTCAGGATTCCGACAAAAGTTGTGAGAAGGATGTATGTCGTCCGGGAATGCTTTCCGTTGAGTGTACGCAAAATTCTTCGATATGTCATTTGGTGAAATGCTCATCCACTGCTGGCAAGGTAAACCTGATTTCGTGATATTCTTCGTTCCTATGTACGTGAGTCCTTTTTTGTTTTTTTTGCACTCCAATGGACCTAGTTTCAGATGAAACAAGGGAGGAATATAATGCAAAAAAAATTGGTAGGAAAATTTATGGAAGAATGCTTCGTGAAGACAGGGGAAAATGTCGTTGAGGGATCCGAAGAAATACAAGAAATAAAATAGAAGAAACTCACTCATGCATTCTCCCAAGAAGCGAATATCGCATTGTTCTCCTTTTGTCCGAGGACAAAAGGGAACATCACAATATCCAAAGCTGTTTTCCAATTCCTTCAAATAACACCATGGACCATGGCCAAAGTTATTAGGGTTGCGGCAAAAGTTGTGTCTCCCGTCAACTTCCTCAGGAAATGCCGATAGTAATCGGAAAATCTTATCATGAGTGGCAGGTTTTTGAGCCAGCCAATGTTGGCATCGAAATCCCGATATGGTGGTATTCATCCTTCCGACATACTCACCGCCGCTTGGTGTCAATTTGCATTCGGGCGGTTCTAAAAGAGAATAAAAACACACTCAAGTTATGAAGCAGGAAATTTCACAATTGTATTGAGGGACACACCGAGATTATGACACAAGGGAATGTCGCAGTATTCCCACTCGATGTCTTCTTGAGAGACGAAGCACCAAGGCTTATCCCTGTACAGAGCAGGGTTCCGGCAGTAATTCTTGTGGATTGCTGGGTCTGCATAGATGAAGTGATCCGAATACCCCATTCCCTGGTTGAAGAAATCCCATGGCATCCCATACGGCTTAGGTTTCCAATGGACACAAGGCTTCCCTGTCTCGGTAACATTTTTTGTCCCCACATATTCCTTTCCTTTCTCTGTCAGTCTACATTCGGGATACGCATTCCCCTGGGGCCCACCTTGAACTTCTCGGACCATGCAGAAGGGGATGTCACAGTATTCCTTGGCAAGATTTTCACCTTTAATTAAACACCAAGGAGCGGCATCTCCATTAGGGTTGCGACAGAAGTTGTGCGATTCCTCAGTTCCTCCGTAATCTGGAAATGCCGGTAGGAAGAATGTCCCATTTCCAGGGATTGTGCTTCTCCAAGGTTTTAACATGCTTGGCACGCGAAACCTGAATGGCTCACGTTCGTTCTTCCAATGTATTCACCGCCCTGTTGAGTTATCTTGCACTCTGGAGGGTCTGTTCATGAAATATCAGATTTTGCTTATTAACAACGTTATATCCCCTATTAGCAATAAACAAGACTGTTTCAAAATCTCTATTCACGGTAACCTCACAAAGTCCGGCTATAATCTTTTATGCGTGATTCCATTAAGTCGTTTTGAGTCGAACATTAAGTAGAAATTGAAGGAGCGCGTCCATGTGAACATTAAAAAATTGTTGTTTCGTAATAGCAACTTTCTTAACAATATACAATGAAAAAAGAATATTAATCTCGTTGAGGGTGTTCCCTTACTGAAGGATCCTATAGGATTCCTGTAAGACGTATGAGACTCCTATAGGAAACCTGTAGGGACATAGCCTTTCTACAGGAGACCCTTCAGATTTCTTATTGGATCTCATGGGGTTCTACAATTAACCATTAGGAATTTGGCTCTCCTATATGACAGCGTTTCGGTTTCTTATAGGATCCTGAAATTTCCTATTGGTAGCCCATGGGAACGCGGGCTTCCTATAGGGCACCCTCTGGATTACTTATAGAAACCATTACATTCCCGAACACTTCATAATAGCTAATAGGAAACCCATATTTGACCTCAGAGCAATTTACACTCAGTATCGTACTAATAACTATTCGGTAAAACTGAATATTGGGTAGAACTACTGGGCAAAAGTCTTTTCGCTTTTGAAAAGGTGTTTACTTGTTTCTATGAATTTTGAAAAACATGTTATTATACTAAGAGACACTTGGTAGCCTACTTCACAACATCCCAAACAGCATGTTTATATTAATTTTATGTAAACAGAATGTAAATTTTTTGTCCATTTTATATCAATTTTACGCAAACCATTGTCAAGATAATGTCAACATGTTTGCATAAATGTTACCTCTGTGATACGTAAACGGTGATATAAAATTAATGTTAATTTTAAGTAAAATTGACATTCCCGTTTGCCACCCAAACAGCATGTTTACATTCATTTTACGTAAGATTTATGTTAATTTTCCCCTGGCATTCATGCGTATTTAGAGAATCAATCAGTACCATTGAAGAGAATTGATATACTGAATTTCCTATTCCTTTACATTCTTCAGAACTCTAGGGTGGTTGGACGAGTACATGAGTACTCATCCTCACCAGCACTCAAGAGTACCAAAGCGTCCTACTGTTTCCTCCTCCCGTACCGGAGCCTCGGGAGGAGTAGTTGTTCAAAGGAGCTCTATTCCTTTTAGGATGGTGGAGATGTAGTACTTGTGCTGGCATTCTACTCTTCCCTAATCCCGTGCACTGCTGTAATAAAAAGCTTAACTTAAGCATTTAATGATTCCGTGAGTCATATATTATTTAAAAAATATAATAAGTTCATGTTTTCCATATATATATTCATGGATAGCATAATAAAAAGCAGGAGGATGGTACGAAAACCTGATACTATATCAGGAAAACCAGTACTTAATAGTAATACTTAATAGTAATTGTAGGATGCAGGGAACAAGGGCTCCATGTAGTGAGGAATCTTGGTTCTGCAACTGCAGGATGGTCAGCTAAAGTTTCATATGGATGGTGTGATGTTAGTTTTTCATAAACTTGTTATCATGTACTTCACGTCAGATGGAGTGACGTCTATTTGATGGCGCGATGGCACATGGCGCGGTGATACTCGCGGATCACATGGCCATGGCTACTGGACCTTACACCAATGTATATTTTTGTGAGGAGATTCATAAAATGTGATTTTTTACTTACATAATCTACGAAATCGATGTATGAAACTGTCCAATGCACATCAGAAGCAATGATACATTTCTAAATTAGTTACGAAGATGCGGTTGAGGAACATACATTTTTTAAATGTGTTCAACAGTATTAAATTTCTGAGGTACCCGTCACGTATCAGCATATGGAAGAGGATGATGGAATGAATAATTACCCTTATCCGTGCACATGGGGATATCACAATATTCCCATTGAGTATCTTCGTCCATGACGAAACACCATGGCCTCTCTCTTCCAGATGGGTTGCGGCAGTAGTTTTTGTGAGACCAGGTATCCAGGTTGGAAAAGTGCTCAGTATACGTGATGTTTGCGAGGAAGTCAATTGGTGTCCCGTTGGGTTGAGTGTCCCATCTCAAACATTTCTTTCCTGATTCCGTCGCACTTACCTTCCCGATGTATTCTCTTCCCTTCTCTGTCAAACGGCATTCTGGATACTTATACAGCGGCGCACCTGCAATTTGTAAACTGCTGTAGAAGAGTAATAATCACTGCAAACATATGGAAAGATATTTATTTTTTTTACCTATCATACTATGCTAAATTGAGGTTGGTAGTTTGTGTCAAGCTCAAAAGTACGTACCTTTGATGGATGATTGCAGTTCCGTGAGAATCAGAGAGAAGCTTGAATCAATCCCTACCTGGTGTTGTCTTCCGAAATTATACTGGTTGTTCCATAAATTAGCTTACCTAGGGAATTTCAATTATTCTCACGTTTATTAATTAATTTATAATTGTATGACATTGTCTTTGTTTTTAATAGCCATTATTGCTTAACTTTTTAATGTTATTTCTTTTTTAAGTAAGGCACACACCCCTCGTTAAACTCATTCATGGAACACCCTGTACATTCAACTGCATCCATATAAGCACACTCATGGTGGATCAACATTGATTTGATGTTATTGCGTCAACGCAGTCACTGTTGAGGCCACATCGGCCTGTCAAAATCGATTCAATGCTGAATGTTGATTTGTATTTACCTTGAAGCAACGTTGACTTGAACTGCAAATCAACATTGATGAGATGCTCAACACCAACATCGCAAATTTGATCTAACATTTTTTTCATAGTTAAAAGTCAACATTTTTCATGATGAGAAAATTATAAGTATAACTTAGTAAGGTTAGTATTGTTGTGAACCACATTTTATTCGGCGACTATGTCACAGTTGCATTCGTCACCACTTAGGAGCAGCAATCTCAACGGTTCGTTTGTTGTTCAGCAAGCTAAATGCTTAAAAAAGATTGTATCACCTTTTGAAACTAGGTGGACTTTAAAGGGATAGGCAGTTCTAAGGCTTGGAAGGTCTGCCAAAAGATCAGGGGTATCTTTAGTGATTCCTTCATGACCCAGGTCTAGTAGAGCCATCGGATCAATGGAAATGGCTTCCAAGATGTCAAATGGCTCCACCGGACCAAATGTCTCAATGCAGCGATCATTCTTTAGTATGAAATGAGTAATATCGTATCTAAGAAATGCCAAGGACTGAAAAATCGAAAAATCAAGGATCGAAATGAAGCTAGTGTCATCCTTGCAGAGGAGACAATTTTCCAGAGTCATTGACATTGCCATGAACTTATGGGTGCACAGTGGTACGTTTCAGATTTCTTCCTCGCCGCTCTCTTCATTTAGCCTCTTTGGAACAGGGATTATCAGTAAATCCAGCACTTGGCTTGGAATACTTCCTCTCTTCTCTCAGGCCTACTTCGCCTGAGAAAAGAAAACTCTTCCTCTAATGTCGTTATTGTTGGATTCCATCCCAACTTGCGTTAGCGTATCAGCAATGTGATTACCTTCTTTAATTGCATATGAATCTTTGCTTCTTGTAATCGAGTCTGCATTGAATTCCCCAAAAGACTGACTTTTTTTAAAATTCAATCCATAACTCAGATGAATTACGCATTCAAGAACCAAATTCGGCAATGAAGATGAGAAAGATCAAACTTTGGAGCCTCTTGGTTGATGAGCAGTTCCCGGATTTGATTTTCGATGGATTTATTTTCCTGTTCAGCTACTACCACAGTTTTCTTAATGAGCTTGAAGCCAATCGGGCGCCAAAATGTTGCAGAAAGTTTTGAATTTTGCCAAATAATGACCTTCCCCTCCGATTTTCGTCGGAAAACTTGCACTGGTACCAATGATGTCACAATTATGCAATTTTCTCATGTTTCTTCATGAGACTGTGGAAACGTTTACCTACCTAAGTATATCATTGCCCAGCTGTTCCATCATATCCCCACTTACTGATTAGAATGGCTTTCAAAGGGCTTTTGTTAGGAAGTATTTCCAAAACTGGCATCTGCAGCGGAACCAGTCATCTGACAGTGTGATTCAACAGTTTCTGCAATGGAATCTCCAACCCTACTTCGGTCAATTTCACTCCATAACGTAACAGATAACGTTTTTTCGTATATAACGTTTTTTCAATATTCAAGATAGTAATATCAAGACGCGATTTCGCCCATTTCGATATCACGTGTCGAGGTCGAGCGTTCCTTAATTATAGGGTAGGCATTAACCCACTTGAAGCTAAATATTTTTGTATTTTTGTTTTGTTTTGTTTTTTATTGTTTTTTTGTTATTTGACTATCCTAGTTGCTTACTGTCTAGTACCTAACGTCAACATTGCCTCCCACCTTTTTGCCTGTCCATTAAAGCATCTAATTTCTTCTTAAAGATAGTCACAGAAGCGGCAGCCACTACTTCATCTAACGCATNCTATCACAATCTTCCCAGTTGCCCCACCGATCTCGCACCATAAGTGTTCGATTCCTCCGCAGTTAGCCGAGGTGAGATCTTCTCTGACGCGAACGCCCAGTTCGTTTTTAGCGTACGACACGACTCCTCCCCCCTCTCTGCCGAGCCTATCCTTCCGCAAGATGTCGTACACTTGGGGTGGTTCTCAAATTCCTTATTCGAAATGTGAGAACCACCCCAAGTCTCGGTTATTCCGATGACATCGAAACTGTTGTCTAGTGCCCGCCCCCTGAGCTCGTCCATTTTATTACGTAAGCTTCGTGCATTCGCATAGAAACACTAGACTCTTCCCTGCCTTTCCTGCACACCAATACGAGGCCTAAAGCTGCTCGTAGTGGCTGTCCCTTGCTTGTGACCCCTTGCCCCCCCCATCGACTCGTACGGATTCATTTCAAGGTAAATGCAGTTGAAGACATTGTTGAGGAAGTGGCAAACACAAAGTCCCTACTATAAATCATCCCTCTGTACCTCGCCCACCTCCTTCCTGATCCCTCTTATCTCCTTATCTTTTTAGCTTCAAGAAAGACCACATACCGAGGATAACTTCCTGCATTCCAGAATTTAGCTTCCTTATGAATCAGTTGATGGCTGGACCTAGACATGTCTGTCTCTATATACAGGGGAAGAGCTTCATCGCGTGTGAATGGTTTGATTTCCTGTTTCCTTTTGGCGTGTCCATTAGTTGTTTTCATCACTTCAAGCCTCGATGGTGATGCTTGAACGAGGCCTATCAATAAATTGGCAGCATCAAAAAACTTTCTCTCTAGTTGAAGCTGTATTTGTGCTGTAGATGCCGACTCTTCAGGCGATGCCATCTGTGCCAGTGCCTCGGTTTTTCCGATTGCGGAAGATCTCCCTCCAAGAGTTAGAGAGAAGAGGAGGAAGCTCATTCCTATTCTGATCGATGCTACAAACAAGAATATGAGAGGCAGATTGCAAGGAAGTAGGTTACTCATTGAGGGAGTAAGATATCGACTGGAAGAAAACCAACTAGTGGCAGAAGGAATGAGAAAGGAGACCCCTGAACCGTTTTCCATCGGCAGAATGAACCCCAGAAAAGAACCAACCAAGTTTGCAGGAGCGAAAAGTAAGAAAAAACAAGAAGATGGCATTCTTCAGTACTTGGGAGCAAGAAACACAAGAAGCAAGACAAGGACGAGAGAGGAGACCGAAACAAAGGACATGCATCGAGAGGGTGATGATATTGAGGAGTCTGAGCACAGCAACCGATGACAAGGGGAGTCGAGTTCCGTGGACCGGAAAAACTTGTGTGCCAACATTACCTTCCTTTCTTGGAATATAGCAGGTCTGAGTGGGAACTTAGTGACCCCTTCCTAGTAAGTTACCGGAAGCAGTTTGATTGCGTCGCAATCCTGGAATCGTGCTTGCTAAAGGGAATGCAGCTCGGACTACCTGGTTATAAGACCTTTCAGTGTAGAGGCGCAGAAGATGAAACAAAGAGGACGTCCGTCAGGAGGCATTTGTGTGCTTGTAAAAGATTATATTGATGTTATGTATAACTCCCCCTCCAAAGAATCTGCTTATGTCTTATGGCTAGTATTAGGAAAGATCTTAGAAGAACCCATAGTTTGCGGACTCTGTTACAACCCTCCCTCAACATCACCGTATTCTGACACGAATCTATTTACAATCATGGAAAATTAATTGTATGATCTCTTGTACCGTTATAACACCAGCTCCTGGCTAATGGCAGGTGACTGGAATGTAATGATAGGAGACTGGCAGGAAACAGCTTGTCTCGCTAACCCTAAGATTACTCCCAGGAAAGCATCAGACACCGTGAGATCGAATCATGGTAACGGTGGCTTCCAGCAAATGGTGGACAATGTTGATGGTCTGCTTCTTAACAGTCCGTTTTCAGACAGCGAAGGGGCATTTACTTACCTGGCTGCCACAGCCCAATCTACCTTTGATTTTTTTGTTATTGCTTCCGAATTATGGGATTATATTGAAGACTTCTTCATCGATTCTAGACACGAATCGGATCATTTACCCTTGGCTCTCTCTGCTCGCCTCAGCACAGTAAGAAAGTAGACCCAGTACAGGAAGGCCAAATCTAGAGAAGGTTGTTTTGGTCGAAGGAATTAATGGAAAAATTGGAAAACAGGAGAGAATTCCCAGAATATAAGATGCCACTGACGAATCTAAAACACTTAACCAGAGCTACGGAACTTTGGTCTCAGGATCAAGTGGAAAATATATCCAAGATGTTTAATACATTATTAATCATTGTGTCTGCGTCCTTTGGGTTAAGGGAAAATAAGCTTCCGCAAGGGGAGAAGGTGAATAGTGGAGAATGGTTTGATGTAGACTGTAATGTACTGCGCAGGATGACCATGAGTTATCTGAAGATATACCGAAGAACCCTCTCGGAAGAAAATCTTAGAACATACCTCGAAACCAAGAAAGAGTACCGGCATCTTTTGCGAATAAAAAAACGAGAATGGGGAGAAAGAACGTCGAATTTACTCAACGATCGTGCATCAAATAGAAGGACGGCGGACCTTTTGGGCTGTTTTAAATAGAATTAGGAGGTCAAGAAAGCTGGAAGAGGCCCTGATCCCATTCGAGAAATGGTTGTTATATTTCGAAGGAATGTGTTATTTCAATTCCAGTCAATTGTACAGGCCGATACCGCACAAGTTTGATTATATTCTGGACGCGCCCATCTCCCCGCTAGAGGTCTCGGAGGTCTTGTTAGAGGCCAAAGAGAGGAAAGCCCCAGGAATTGATGGCTTTCTAAAGGAAGTTTTTAAGTTTCTGGCACCAGATCTGCTGGAAGTTCTTACAGGATTTTTAAATTACATCCTGGAATCTTGTTTCTACCCCGATGAGTGGAAGGTGGGAATCTTTCAGCCAATCTATAAGGGTAAGGGAGATAAAGAATCCCCCGATTATTACCATCAATCGCGAAAAATTTCACGAAGACTCTGGACAAACGAATCAGGAGATGGGCTTACCACTACAACATCATGACCCCCTTACAAAATGGATTTCGGTTGGGTTTTTCAACTATGCATGATAATATTTTCATCTTGGATACATTAATCACCAAATACTGCGGGAGGAAACGTGGCATGCTCTATGCAAGCTTCATATATTTTCGGAAAGCATTCGACTCAATTGATAGGAATGTTCCTTGGCCATATTTAGCAGAGAACGGAATCAATCACCGAATGCTGAGAATCTTAGTCGCCATGTACGTAGATGCTCGGTTCGCTGTAAAGATGACCACCTCTAGTTTGTCACCAAGTATTGCCTTACCAAAAGGAATGAGACAAGGCTGCCCACTTTCGCCAACATTATTCTCCCTGTTTATCAATGACTTTCCAGATATATGGATGGCTGAGAATCTCCTACTCCCCAATCTGGTAGGACGCCCTATTCCATGCCTCCTACATGCGGACGACTTGGTTTTATTATCTTTAATACCTAAAGACCTGCAGATTAGTTTAGACATCCTGCTTCAATATAGCAAGCTCGACAGACTGGAGGTGAACGGCGCCAAATTAATTCATGTGTTTTTTTTTTTAAGGGTAATAAATTGAAGAGAGACGAAGCATGGAGTTATGATGGGGATAAAATGCTAACAGGGACTAGTTTTCAATATCTATGAGTGCATTTTTCTATGGACGGTTCCTGGAGTAAAACATTTTAAGTATCGCGTCGGGAAGGCCAAAACAGCCACCGCCATGACCCGGAGGATTGTATCAGGCTTACAGTTTGTCTTCTAGTCATGCCCTTGAAATGTTCAATTCCATTATCTCCTCTATGGCCTCATATGGGGCGGAAATTATTAAAGAGGTCCCATGAAAAGAACTGGATACTCTGTTAGTCCGGTTCCTCCGGTTGCTTTTCAGGCTCTCTGAAAGCTTCCCCAGAGCACCGTTACTTTGGTCAACCGAAGCAACCTCTGTGCAAGCGCTGGCGGCGGCTAGACATTTTAAACTCTGGATGAGAATACGGGAGTTGGAGGAGGCTCAACCAAGTTTATGGGCGTTAAAAGAACAAAAGAATTTTACTGCATAGAGGGAAGGGTTGCTGGTTGAAGGTGATTAGGAGTGAATTCCAACAGTGAATTCCGAGTACGTTCTCCGGATGACGTCGAAAGGGTTAATAGGGATAGAAATGAAAATATACATGCTGAAGAATCTTGAGGGAGAGGCCGCTCCTGTGGGCGCCATTGCATGACTACCCAGTTTATTTATTCACAAGACGTCATAAGCTACCTTGAAAATGAACATCTGCAAACAATGAACAGCTTTGACTAAACGTAATTGCTGAAATGAATATGTCTTCCCAAGATTTGGAATATGCTGGAAATGCAGTTAATTAAGAATGGTCAGCATTTAATTTCTGCTTATCCCTCATGATTTATAAAAGTTAGCCAATGGGGCTTTTTCACGTGACGTCACAGCTCGGGAGACACCGCCTCCGCGCCATGCTGAAGTACGGGCAGACTACGTTTGGCAAGAACGACGGTGATATTTTGCTCAACTATGATTAATTTCTCGGGTCTATCCAGGTCTGAGCAAGTACCCACACTCGCACAGGTGGTTCCCTGAGTCTTTGAGAGTGACGGACCTGCAAAAATGATTATATATGTTGTTTCCCCAATCGGTTGTGTGATATCCGTACAGGCCTAGTTCTAAATCCATGATCAGGACGGTAGCCCAAAACAGGTGTCCTCGTCAGAGGACTCTAGATCGGATCGTCTCTTTAGGCCTCAAGTGAGAAGGTAAGACCTGAATTTGATGGCATGTGATGCTCTAAGCGTAGGTATGGGAGAGAGAAGGGAATATTGTAGTTGGAATTTCCTATAATATCGTGGGCTCAGTTCTGTGGAGTCTCTTCCTTCATAGGCCTTCTTTTCGAAACAACCCTTTAACGCTATGATTTTCCGTTGAAAAGATACGAGATGGTGACAGTGCACAGTCAAGGGTATTGCTTTAAGAATTTCGCCATGACTAACAGGCGCTATTGCGAAAAATGGAATGCATCGCATTTTTTGGCCGGAACTTGGGATGATCCACCAGACCATCACAGGGCTTCAGCGCGTAAGGATCAGTGTCTTCGCATATCTTCATCTTCTCCGGATAGGGGTCTTTTGCCGTGCCTTGCAGCGTCTCAAAATAAGCGGAAAAACTGGTATTCATGATGCAGACTTGATGAGGCTACACCCATGACATAAACCTATCAGTCGAAACCCCCGCTCCCCTGTACTCCAGCATGGCGGGTGTTCACTCCGCCCCTCTGTTAAACGTCATCTTGTGACGTCGGTGAAAAAGCTCTATTGCATCATTTCAAAGTCGTGGCAGTCTTGGTCTGAAGTTATTTTGGCTAATTGGGAAGAAGACCCAGAAAGTATGAACATTAATTTCTCCTGATCAAGAAATTCATAATTTTGAGAAAATTACTAGAACAGCTGTAAAAACACTCAGCAAACCTTTTTTTAGAAGATCCGCAGAAATCAACACCGATAAAAGTCTCTTTTCTGCTGCTTAATGGAATGTATCGCAATTGTTCTCATATAAAATATATATTGAAACGTGGGTGTAGAGCGCTGAAAATCCAAGAACGAAGAAAGTGAACGGTTCGACCGGTATTGACTGTTTCTATGCTTTTAAGATATTCTCATTGATCTCAGCTTCAGGCACGGGAATTTTTATGTTGACATGGTAACGCCCCTCCTATATGTTCAAGGACTTTTTGTTGACCCGGGTCAGAATCTGGACACATGTCAAGAATAAACACATCCATATTAGCTGCCTTGAGATAGCAACATATTACATGAACCTGTGCACCGCATTACGGCCTGCAACACCAGTCATACGTTCCCCATTACTTCCTACTCATTCTCGAACGTAAATAATCCAGCGCTTTTCTGCTCCCA
This sequence comes from Darwinula stevensoni, assembly GCA_905338385.1. NCBI lineage: Eukaryota > Metazoa > Arthropoda > Ostracoda > Podocopida > Darwinulidae > Darwinula > Darwinula stevensoni. The sequence goes on from CAJPEV010001966.1 coordinate 28,855, forward strand.
GTCAATAGTGTCAGGGTTTAGCCGTCATCAGATCTTTGGAAATTCTACAGCTAGAAGTCATCACCGAGAAAAAAAGTTATCCTACCGCTATGTGTGGTATGTGCCCGTAGGCGAAAAGGTTTAATTAGATATACACTCATTTCTTTTCCTTTGGACATGATTCCTACAAATTGAGTTCGCATGCATTTTCGTATAACATTGAGGTCGACGTTCTTACAGGTAATGGTGTCTTCCTTGAAGGAGCTCCACCAAGTATCAGGTGACGCAGAACAGCATTCAGCCGTGTGGAGTTGAGAGCCATCAGAGAATCCATTGGGATGCGGACAACTGAGAATCACCCTTCCACCTGGTGGAGCTGGGAACTTCCCGCTCCAATGTTCGAAGGATACTTTGGCGTTCTGAATCTTTGGATGCTCCGTCAGGCACAGTCCTGTGTTTTTGAGATAATGAATTTGTTCCCTTAGCCAATTATCAAATGTACTGTATTTAAGTCGATGACTCACTCTGAACATAAGCAGTAAATCCGTTGGCTTCCACAAGGCCACTTTTCTCATTGAAAACCAGCTGGCATGAACCATCGGATTCGCGATAGTTGAAGGCATAGCAGGGGGGTGTCGGTAGAACGCATCGTATGCCGCAAATTCTGACACTGGCTTCTTTCGTTTCTGAGGTGATGTTCTCATATTTCTTCCTCAAATGTGCAGCATGATGCGCAACAAAATCAGTTGAGGTCACACCATGTAAGAAGATATAGAAAAAAGCGCTGACGACCACCGGCTTGCTTACACGAGAGGAGAGAAGTTCCACAGTCATTGCTTACCGTCCAGTGAGTGAGATAGGTTGAATATGTGGCACAGAGAACGTAGCTGAATTGTATCGACCAAGTCTACAGAGACGAAGTTTAATTAGTTTAATGGACTTTCTGCTTTTGTGTGCAGTTGTATCGATTGGCCTTATAAGAAAGCTCTTCTCTAAATTCATTGTTTTATGGAGAGTGGAGACCCATGGAGAGCCCTTCCGCTCCCCTCGTGCAAAATCCTCCTGCAACCCACCAGGGGACTATCCAAATCCCTTTGATAATTAACATGTGGAATGACAGTTACCCATATGGAAAAGCGTGGGTTTATCGTGGACAGTACCACCGGTTGACTTGTCTACATGGGTACTAATGTGGACATTAGAATATCCCCTTATGAGCTCTATCTGGATCCTCTTAATCCACATGCGATCCACATGTGTCTTCGTCCGAATCCCCCTAGTGGACTTAAGGTGATCCAAATACGTGGATGTTTCGTGAGGCTCTCATCCTGAAATTCTGCAGTACCCGAAATAAGCCATATTTCAATTTCATCTATCCTCATTGGAAGTGCGTATGAGTTGAAAGAAAGTAGTGTTTAATAAAGAACAGCAAATTATCGATCACGTTGTGCCTGTTGACACCGTGAATCACACTAAGGTCGTAATGCGAGTAATGAATCTTGGAAAACCTTACGTCCCAATGCCACATTTTTTCCCAACACTGACCAGGGATTGCTGGGCTATGGACACGGTTAGAAAGCACCTGGGAGGATCGGAAGGGAGGAAGCACTTTGGACACATTCCAAGATAAATATCATGTACTTTTTCTTGCATTAGGCTTCATTCGCGCTTTAATCTAGCCTTAGTTTTGACGTTGTGGAAGGAAAACCCTTTCATTAATGGGCGCTACCGTGCCCATTACCTTTCTTCAACCACTTCCGGCGAAAAAAATTGACCTATCTCGTACTTCTCTTGGAAACAATTAACAGGAAATAAGTTTGTAATATTTCTCTCTGAACGCGGAATCGCTTCAACAAATTTGAAGCTCCTGTCCAGTCAAATGAACCGACTAAGTTATTTTGCTTCTTGTGTACCATTTCGACATTTAAAAAAATTAGATGCCGTTGATTTAGGATTATTGTCGTGGGTCCGATCCCATTCCGCATTGTTGCTGGATGTCCTGTCGGAGATATGGCGGATTCATGACTTCTTCTGCCTTAGTATCTTTGTATGGATCTTCTTTATTTATGAAAACGACATGAATGTGCTGAATTCATGCGATGAGCTGAGAATGAAACGGTCGTTTGCAGTGGGTGATCGATTAGACGGAATACGGATATATCTTATTCGGACATCCGTAAATTAATGTGACACTTGTTTTGAGCGGGTCTTGAATGGTCCTGATCATCAACATGATTCATCGCTCTCACTGTCAGAGAATCGATCACTAACTGCAGCAACATGTTCTCCAGCAACATTTCTATTACAACTCTCACAATGTGGTATGTTAGAAAATGAACCAATCTCAAAAATATACTTAATTTCCCCACTCGTGACGCCGTGCCAGCCTTTTCCAAGCATGAGGGGAAATAAATGCTACGATATCAGGGAAGAAATAACACCTAAATACATAATAAACCATAAGGTATTGAAAAACGAAAAGTTTTCCATGAATGAATTTCGCCTACAATACACACTTCAAATAACCCTTCATCGAGGAATTTAAAAAAAATGAAAAGCGTTGACGTTAGTAATGGTACTTATTCGAGAAGACGCCGAAAAGAGATTAGCATTTTCTATTATTTTATGAATGTTTAATCTCTCATGCTTTCATCCTCGAACTAGGACGACGCCGCAAATGCCTCCGAATGTGACTCTAGGTGCGTCGCACTTGGACACAACAGTCCAATGCAGAACTGATGTCTTCGTCCTGAAACTCCGTGTCGGAGCTTCGTTCGAAATTGACCAACGACCGATCGATCACGCAGTCTGTCAGCTACAACTGCAACATCAGGCCTACCATGAACTCTACAATGTCGCACAGATGAAAATCGAGGCAGCGGCTGGAAGGTGGTTCGTAATGAATGAAAGAAATTCGGGAGAGCCATGTGCTTTGAATCATTAAGACGGAAGTCTTTGACACGGTGCGCTTTCTTTCTTGCGTTGGGGGGTGGGTGCGAAATGAACCATTCGGGTTGTTCTTTCAGAAGAAGGAAAAACTATTGAATTATTGCATGAAAAGAAATTTTTAACGTAAGAGGGACCTTAGCACTGCACTACGCTCCGTATACCGGTTTTCCAGCCCTTATCCTAAATTGTGATTCGTCTTTCTCATTTGTAGTAGGAGTCTTTTTCTCCTGGCTGCAAAGAGTGAGTAATACAGAGTCACACAATCGTTCATCTTTGTATTACAGTCTCTTCTTTCAAACATTCTATGGTACCAAGTGGAGCCCCATTGTGTATGCGTGTCCGAGCAACCATGGCAAAATCGTTAATGTTCCTGTATGCATTGCTCGCATAGCTCATCAATTTTGCATCAAAACTTGCTATCGAATCATTCGTTGGGAAGCGTGCGAGCTCATAATGCATGTTTTGTATTGACGGAATTTTCATCCATTTCCAATATCCCTTTCCACCAAATGAGACTGAACTGCGGAATATCCTCTACTTAGAAGAGAGCGAATCGCGGAGAATCCTGAGCCCCATTCGAGGTAGAGCATGGCCCTCCTCCTCTCTCGCCCACTCCCTGGAAGCCATCATGCCCTCGCACGCCGACATAGCAGGAAGACAGAAAGAGCTGAAACAAAGGGAAAATATCCGCATAGGGGGTTCAGGGTTCATTTCATTATGGGTTTTTGCTCTAGGTATTTCCTAGGTACGCATTGTTTAGACCCGAGTCCGCCAAGTATTTTCGTCGTTAGGCTGGTGAAGCTAATCAATCAATACCAATGGCACTGGTTGGCCTAAGACCATTGCCTTGCTTTTGAGTCAACATGTACACCCTAACTGTTTAAATTACAGCCGGAGCACCTGACCGGAGAAGCATTTTCCGATGGTTTTCTCTGGTCAGGTTTACGGTCTCAACCACTTATTGATGCAAGTTGTCTGGCTTTTTTCACGGGTTGCCATGTTTCGCCATCCTTTATTTCTTTCAACTTTCTCAAGTTTTGCTCCAACTCTGCATGCTATTTTGTCATTGTATAGTTTTAGGTTACGGTTTCTTTTAATTGTTCTCCTGGGCTGGAGACCGGGTGCATCGGGCCTGTAAACATGAGGTGGCAGGGACCATGTCACAGTTGTATCCATTAACAACAATGAGTGAAAAAAAAAACACTTTAAAAAAAGTCGATGTGGTTTCTGGGCATTTTTCGTTTTCCCTTATTTTTAGGAAAATACTAAAAAATTTTAATATGAAATCAGGCATGAATTATATGAATGCTTAATGACACCGAGAGAGATACAAGTATGAATATGGTTTGGGAAAAAAATATATTTCAATCAAGATTTGATACGCCATATTATATTTTCGATTGTTAAAATACGAGCATGTACATTCCTGAATGCAGTAAACATTTGTTTTTGCAGCGTTTCTTGTTGAGATAGATATATTGGAAGAATATTTTCGGAAAAATAAAAAAGTTTACCTATGCTTTCGCAACCTTCCAGTACCTGGTTTCCAAATATATTATCAGTTTTTCCTACCATCCTTCAACTTATTATTATTATTTTTTGATTGCATAAATGTCCAAATTTCAGAGCGAAGAAAAACAGTCCAAATGATTTGTTCCCTGAACAATGTGAATTCATCAGGGACGCGAATTTGATATTTCCAAGAAAATGGTTCAGTGAAACTTATTTATTTATATGCAATTAATGTTTTGGTTACGTTCTATTCATGACTTAAATTGCATTCTGTTCAAGTAGTGCCCTGCTCCCGTGGCTGAAGTTAGAAGCCATAATGTAGCAAATTAGTCTGGTTGATTATATTTTCTTGTCAGGGGTAGTCTCGTGGAGAAGCGTGGGATTATTTAGTCATACTATGGAAACTTTCATCATATCTGCAGTTATCTTATACCCAGGAGTCAGGAAACCACTTGACTGAATCCCCTTTTCATAGGAGAGATGATATTCCATGAAGTGACCTTGGAAATTGAAGCATTCTCGATCTTTCGAGCCAGAGTTTTCCGGAGACTCCTTGGAATGAGTTACCTCTAAGGCCGATTTGTTCAAGAATTCAAGTATTTTCCTGTCTGGTTTATGCCGAGAAAGATCGGCTACCATGTGGAAGGTATCAGCGACTAATTCCAGCAGTATCAGGAATTGACCCCTATAGCGAATACTTTGGCCCGTCTAGCCTCGGTTGTGCGAACCTTTGCTTCAAGACCTTCTCGGATGGATATCATTGATATGCTTCAGGATGAGCTATTTAACGTCCGACGAATCTCTTTCATGTGCTCGTAATCAAACGGCACCTTAATTGCGAGCCAAAAAGGTGCTCATTCTTGTGTTTTGAACGTCCAATGACCTCTTTGAAAACATATTGTACGTTCTTTAAAGCGTTTATGTACGAATTGAGCAATTTTATATGCATAAAACCTGCAGGCCCCATTTCCCCCGGCTTTATCCTTGGGATCCGATCATGTGAATAGAGCATTGTGTCAACAAAGGCGAATAAAAATAATTTAGTAAAATCCCCGAACCAAAACGACGATGTTACACTAGACGCACTGATGCCATTTGTCAAAACTCATTTCACCTGTCATTTCACGTGGCACGTCAGCACGTCAATGGAGCATGAAGCCAAATAAGCAAGAAAATCCCACATTCTACTAGTATATAGCGTCAAAGTTTGAAACCAGCATACCACAAGGAGCGCACCTTCTAGGCCTGGCGAGAGTGCTACCCACTGCAACCAACAACACACATTGTCAGTATCGGCGCACAGACGTGAGACCGCAACCACGGGAAAGAAACCACCCAAATGTGAGGGAGTCCCAGTCTCTGAAACATTAACGGCTATAATCGTACATCAGTTCACAGAAAACCTGGGAAGACAGGGAACATGCAGCAAACCGCACAGTCACGATTACGAAATCACCATTTTTTTTTACCGCGAGCTTCCAGTCCTTTAGACTTGGTTGGTGTCCAATAGGATTTCGATGCTCGCCAAACTTGGAGCGATCAGGACACGATATTCGCCGCATGATCCAAAAATTGATGCAATATTTTAAAAAAAGGATGTGCAATCTTTTGAAAACGGATTTTAGGTCATCATCGATTCACCACATGTGGGAGTGGCGAATGTATCAGACACCATGGCTTTAGATCATACTTTAAAATTTTTGCCATCTACCAATACGACTGCGATACGGGAAAACAATTCAAACTTTTTCAAGAACTCTCGCGCTCGTCGACTTCCTTGCGTCGTTCATAAGTGCTTCCAAAGCGCTGAAAGCAGGGGCAAAAGAGCAGGACATTATGCAATTACGAAAATCCTCCATTTGAAAGATAGACCTCCACGAGGAAGCTGCGGTGATGGACTTCTTTGCGGTGCTCGTGTGAACACACGTGGCGGCGAACTGACGAGTCCGTATTTCATCAAGGACGCTTAAAATCCCTGGATTCTCGGCAACTGGCAGGAAGCACAACATTGAGCGACGCCATCATATAGTCCGTCCATCCGTTCGAATCGCGGGTGGAGAGAGATGAGCAAAGGAAGACATTAGCATGTCCGGCGGCACTAGGACCAAAGGGGAAACTCTATGATCAATGAGAGGAGAGGGGGTGTGGAGAAGGAAACCAGTGGCGGAGCTTCCTCTACTTTCAGCCCTCAACTGCCCAAAAGTCTAAAAATACCTTTCCTCATACATTCATTGATCTCCTTCCTCTTCAAAAAAGGGGTAGAGTCGCCCTTGGGTTCGGGGGTGGCCAATTTCATTGACGCTTCCCACTTCTCACCCTCATTGGGCCGGTACAGCATAGATCCGACAACCTGCGATTCGAACAGATGCACTATACCATGGCAACTCGTTTCCTCCTTCTTCCGAGAGATGACGACAGCGAATCTCCGATTTTCCGCGAAAGTTGCCTCCCCTCCCTTTCGTGAGGACGATTTACAAGTTACATTTCGAAAAGACACATCCTCGCATGATAAGTTCTGTCGAAACCCGAAGTTCGTTTCTTGAAGCGTTTGGCCTGCTGAGGCATCGCACACAAACTCACAATTGTCGCTCGGCCTAAAGAGCGGTTAGGCTCGCACACGCTGTGTTTTACTTCCGGCCCATTGGTTTGAATAACATTAAAGGACTGAAAAGAAATTAGCTGGCTTTATTTTTTTGTATAGGGATATCACTTCCAGTAATATAAAAGGAATGTACGCATGTCCATGCTCAATAAATAAGACACTATTACGAATTCCCCTAAAAAGGTAAACGAAAGACAACGGGAAAAGTTAAGCGTAAATCACAACATATAAAATTATCCAGTTCTCTAAGAGAGGGATACGAGGGATTCTCCTAATGGAGAGTTTTTGAAAGACAATGAAGGAAACCTCTGAACGCGTTATCGAATCACAATATAAACCTGCTGAACGGTGTTGCTTCTATCTTCATAGCACCTTTGTGAATTCTCAAAGCACCATCGAAAAGATTATACATTACATATAGCAATCCAGTTGAAATACGTCTTGACACTGGAACTTCCATTGCCCATGGGAGTATTATTTAGGAAACGCTCTCTTTTCCATATGAAACTTGTGCGGAAGATATTTCATCTCTTTGTTGGATTCATCTATGACAAATGATAGCATGAAGCCAGCTTCTCGCAACCATCAGGTGTGACAAAGACGATCGCCTGAAACCCCTTACGATCGTGGAAGTAGGTGAAGCAGAGGGTGTCACCCTCCTGAGTGTAATACACCTGACCCCGATCGGCATCCCTCGTGACGGTCTGAGCCAAGTGGATGTACTCCTCCGGTGTCATCTCGTGACCGTGCTTCAAAGAATGATAGGCGGCTGATGCTTTACTGTGAAAGCGGGGGGTTCCTGCAATGTTCGCTTCCCAGGCACACGTGCTTTGCTTCAGAAATTCGTTCTCCATTTCTTTGAAACGTTCTGGTCGAAGAATGCCGGAAGGCGTCTGATGGTCCGCTGCGATCATTTGTCTGATTTTTTTTGCCATTTTCTTTGAGGTTTTCGCCTTCTCCGATTTGTTTCCGTGGGTTCTTCTCTTCTGTTCAAAGTAAGAGAATGCAAACTCCGCATGAGCGAAGAAGTCACTTGGATTTGAGCTCTTCATCTGTTTCGCGAAGTCGATCGCAAGCCGTCGAAAATCGTTAGTACTTTCGGAAGTGCTCCAGAACTGAACGATTCGGTCTCGCTCGTGAAATTCCAAGTCCGCGAAAATTACCCTCCCGTCAATCTTGAAGTCATCCAGCTTTGTTACTCCTAGCACCTTGCAAAATTCTTCTCTGATGGCATTTCTTTGCCTTTCGAAGACCAACTTCGGCTTCAAGCCTTTCATGCTTTTGCCATCAACCTCGTGTGTTTTCAGTTTTTTTATTTCTTCGAGTACTCTTTCCAATTCTTCGTTTTTCTTGAGAATGTACAACCTTTGAGGGTTCACATGCAGCTCTCCATTGACATTAACGGCGCCTTTATCCGTTAAGTAGACATGAACGCCATACTTTGTGAATTCCGAATTAAATTTTGATGCACCTTGAAAGAACTCGGAAGGATATTCTATGCGGAGGATTGATCGGATGATATTTGTTCGGTCATTTATTGTTCGCTTCAAGGGCCCACTGCCCTTGAATTTGTTATTAGCCATCATTTTGAATTGAACCTTTTCTTGGGAAGTGGTGAGATTCTGTTCGAAGTCAGCCAAAAATTGCTTCTGAGCGTTCTTGATGACATTTAGATGTGTTGCGACGCGAATCCACATCAAGGACGAGACAGAGTAGGTGAGGACGTCCTCTGTCATGATCAATCGGACGAGCTGGGCTATCATGGCGTGCCGCATGGCGTTGTTCAAGACATGCGCCGTGCCCAGCCCGAAGGCGGACCAGTTCATGGTGTTGGCGAACAAGCGACCGGTGAAGCCGTGGACTCTTCCCGCTGCCGTAGCGCAGGCCGCACCGGGCCACGTGCGGCCTGCGCTACTCGACGCGGTGTCTCTCGTTCCGATCCAGCGGGCTCTCGATTCTGAGTCCGCCAAAATGACACTCTGAACTTGTGCCTCTCGATAGTAATGCCTGTAAAGGGATCTTGGAATGACGTGCATACCTACTACCTCCTCTCTTCCGAAAAAACGAAAGGCACAAAAAGGTGTAAAAGGCACGAAGAAGCTAGCGATCATGGCTCTTGCCGGAGCAATTCTTCTATCACTTGATATGAAATCGGATACCTCTGGGGTTAGTGCGCTGGTAAAACATGTGGGCGATTCTTCCTCTTTAAAGGTAAATTTCCTGTCACCATCCGTGACTTCCGAGGAAAGTTTAATCCTTTCCTCGACACAAACATCCTGCGAATTAGAGGCTCTATCCTTTCGCCATGGAAGATTTTCATTCGAATCAGTTCGAGAATGCTCGATGTATTGGTCTTTCCAGATATCAGATGATTCCTGGAAAGAATCACTGGCTTGACTTCTCCATTCTGGCTGGATTTCTCCATCCAACCACCAGAAATGATAATCCGGGACATCGGCCGGTCGTCTTGGAATTTCAAACGCGTAACTCTTCCACTGTGCCAAGCAAGAGTCCAACTCTTCTAGGTCGATCCGCTTCTTGAACAATTTTATACTGTCGGAGAGAATTGCAGAGTAATCGTCCAAGAGGAACTGGAGTCCCGATCGGATTTGACAGACGAACAGCGGGCAGCCCTCCCAAGGCACGTAGAACTTCCCCAAGAAGGCGTCCAGGTAGGTCACGAGAGGCCCTTCAGCGAGGCGGAAGGCTTCGGCTAACTCCATAGCTTCTTCTTGAGACAGCTTGTATTTACGTCTTCCAAGTCTGTAAAAGGAAAGGAGGCATTCGGCGGCCTTCCTCCGCCCTTCAAAGCCAAGTGAAGGACTTTCGGCGAAGCTGCCTAATTTTGACAAGTCAGACTTGAGAAGAACTTGAGTCGATGCACAGCCTTCTGTCATGCGTGGCCCTGCAACGCAAGCATACCATTTCAGTTGGATTCCGAGCCCCCTTCGACTGGAAGGGGAAAGGCTCAAGCTGGGCTGCAATGATCGCGGAGATTTTTAGCTTTCGCATGTTCTCAGGAGCTTTTCTGTCCTGTCTTGATAGATGTGGAACTTTGTAAGACCACGTGAGTAAATTCCCGCAAAACCAGAATTTTTTTTGTAAAAGAAATGGTTAGTGTAGGAGTTTTTGTGCGAATTTTTAAATTAAACGTCTCAGCATTAAACCTCAATGAATCTAAAAATTGTATTGAGGAAAATTCCTTCCCCTACAATTTTTGACACGGAATAGGTCCTGTTGGTGGGATTTGCTGTCGATCTCCAAGTAGATCTTTCCAAGTAGATTTTCATGAAAATAACCGCAGAAAGAGATGCATTAAATTTATTATTTTTCCAAATATTGCCCGAGGAGATTTCGAGATTTTCGTGCATCCAAATCCGCCCGTCACCTACGATAAAAGCTTCCTCCCACCCACGGGGTCTCACCCGAAGAAGGCAGGAGTGGAGACGCACAAACGGAAAACGATATCGTCCAAGTAGTGAAAGGACGATTTTGAAATTCATGTGGTGAGAGGTGAGAAACCCCAGATCCGTTGAAGTCAATATGATTCCTTTGAGTCCATCCAAACAAATGAGACAAACTAGTTGGATGATGGGTATTTATGTTGAATCGATGATTCTTAATTCAGATTAAATACTTATGTTTCTTGGCTTTCAACGAGTGGTTAGATAGCCAATCCCCTAATCCTGCTCATTTTTCCTATTCCCATATTCCGAGGTTTTTATGTGCCAAAAATATGCCATACACCCTTAGGAAAGAGTGAGCGATTTCCAAGAAAGGAAGCGAAACTGGAGTTAGCGGTGTTGCTCCCTAAAAACACGGAAGTAATGCCGCTCGCATCTCTCTTTCCTGTGAACAACCACTAACTTTTTCTACTAGTTTGAAAAGTACTCTCCCTCATTCGTTTTGCGATCTTGAAAAAGATATGAATTTTTCTCTTATAAAGGAATAGTTATCGATTGCACCTCCTCATTTTTAGGGGAGTAAAACCGCTGCATTCAATTTCGCTCTCGGACATCTCTCACTTTTTTCTAAGTGTGTATACGATAAGACTTTCCGGAATTTCCCTTAAGGAAAGCATCCTAACCCGTACACGCATTGCTGAAAAAATGTTACACGTTGAAATGAAGTTGTACATTTTTGTTGAAGTTGTTTGAAGTTGTATATTTACGTTTGAAGGACCCCTTCCGTTGAGTTATTTGATGACAGTATGATGGAAGGTGAAACGTATTTCCCAAGCGGAAGAATTGAAATTTAAAGAGTTTGCCTGGTACATCTTTACGCAATTAGCTGAAAATACCTCAATTTTTTGTTCCCCTGCTTCTGACAGTGCAGGAGCAGTGTCAGAAGCAGGTGGGCATCCATGAGGCACGTCATGGCTGGTATCATGGCCTGATGAGTAGTCACTATCAAAAGCGATAGGGAAGGAGAATCATCCAGAGGTTTTTCTGTTCTCGCCTCCCCTTGACACATGGAGATCAGTTTCGACGACATAACTGCTCCGAAAGCGATACCATCTAACTTGGTATTCCACGCTGAGCTGCACTGAATGGGAATGATTAGAGGACCCCCCCACTCATACTATAGTGGTGAATGGGAAGCAGATCGCAGATTACCTGTACGGCAATAAAATACTTTTCCTCAATTCCACAATTACTAGCTGTCTCCCAAGCATTGGCGTACTCGTGCAGATAAAGCCCGCTTATATCCATCGCTTTCAACTGGATGTGACAATTTGCATGGCCTTGAAAAGTATTTAAGTGCTCTTTGGTTATGAGCATAATACCATTGTCTGTCTTTGATATTCTGGATTCTTTATAATCTTTTCCCATTGTGATTTCATTTGATGATTTTTTGCGCTGCTATTTTTTTTTAATCTGTCACGCTAGCGAGAAAATAATTATATGCCGAATTAAACCTCTCGAAAGGCGCCCCAAAAAGCTTATTTTAAGAGGAATGAAAGTCTTAAATGCACTAATGGCATAATTTGAAAATTCTCTGGAAAGGAAACGACCGAAAATCTATGCAATCTTAGCGTCATTTGGACTAACTAATATTTTCATAAACGCTGTGAACTACCGTGGGTACAAGTAAGGTGGGTACAACTCGCCTTATATTGCTGAATGTGGACAACGATGATGATTTTCAAGATCGCAAATGACCACTTTTGCAATGAAGGACTTTCCAGACATCTACGTCTCCCGTAATCGTGAACAAGTTAATCCTCAGATTAATGTCATATATAATTCATTTTTATCGTGTGTCATATAAACCTTTATGGCGCGTCATCTGGTCATAAATCAGTCATTGGCTTTCCGGAAGCGATGCCTCCATCCAGATGAATGAGGACAAGTAATATCAATTTCTGAGGAGAATTTCATTTCGAACTAATTTCATGTTTTCCTCTATTTCAGATTGCTGGAATTAGTCGTAATTTAGGCCCTTCAGCACTTAAGTAAATTTCTTAATTCTCAAATTTGGCATAGGACATTTTTTAGCGCTTTCAGCAGACTTTTGAAAGAGGAACTTACCAACTCCGAAAAGTGTTTTAGCGAATTCCAACATTTCAAGGCGGAAGTCGGTCTCTTAGTAAAGAGATTACCGTCCGATTCAGTAATACCTTTTATTTTGCTACAATTATGCGATAAGTTCATTTTCTCAGACGAAGAGATGAGCATATGTCGATTTAAAACGTACCAGACGATGTTCCTTACAGCTACAAGTTATGCGATCATGTTCCAGTGCCCAAAGCGAAGACTTCCGCAACTTCACGTAAAGTTTCCCTTTAAAATATTTTAATGGATGATAATAATAAATGTAAACTAAATGGCCAAATTCTGACGTTCTGACTCCTGCGAAGCAGAAGATCCAGTGCCACTATTCGAAGAAGTGTCGGGTAATACTCTTTACCAAATGGTATGCAAGAGAATCCAGGAAACTCGGTAAACCTCCCAAAGTTATGGCCAACACCAATACAGCGGAAAAAGTGATTGACAGAGAGGCCAGTAAGTCAATAACTGGTTCAAATGAACATTGGAGAGACTCTAAAGCACTTCCTAATGTCACAATTTTTCCACTGTTTACCAGCCTGAAAGTAGTTACCTCCCCATCTTCGCGAGGGAAATAGCGAAGGCAAACCAAATGTATGTAGGCGATGTATTTACACATATTTATATGCACATATAAATAAGTGTACGTAATTAAATAAGTGAAATAAGTAATTATAAGTACATATTTATATGTAATACATCCTTTTTCTTTGCTACTAAACAGACAGGAGAATTAATTGATTCTGGGTCATCTTGCCTGTGAAATTCTTGGTCACGAGAATGGGTGTAGCTTTTCTCTCATTGCGTTCAGGAAATCCGCTCCGATGCATAAGACTGTCATTCGGCGGAATTGCATTTTCTTCAGGCCCTGGGCCAGGAATTCCTATCCATGAAGAAAGAGGATGAACTCTGCTATGGATTAAAATAACAAAAACAGAGTATGTCAGTAGGGACTTTGTGTTTGCCACTTCCTCAACAATGTCTTCAACTGCATTTACCTTGAAATGAATCCGTACGAGTCGATGGGAACCACTGCGTCCGTCCACATCCCAGGAGAATCATGAAAGAGGGTGAAAGACCCCTCACGTCTTTGTTCCAAGCGGAAGATATATTCCTTCCATGGAAAGAACGGCATTTCCAAGAGCTTAGCCTTCTCATACCCCTGTAAATGTCCCTTTGACGCATGGACGTCCTCTGATCTGCCTAAACTCGACACGAAATCTGCTTACTTGGAGCCTCCTTTCTGCAGCCTTGGGAAGAACCTCTCGAGCTTGCTGCGGAGCAGCCAACGTCTTGGTGTTGAGGATGACCCCAGCAAGCGTATCATGCTTTTCGTAGAATCCACTCAAATGCACGAATGGGATGCTTGGGATATCTGGCCTTCCTCCCTGCTCCAAAAATTGAATCTCTCCCTTTCCATCATGCAAAAGTACCCTGCATTCGAGAGGAATTCAGGATGAGCCAGGAGTTATCCACCTCCTGGATATCTCATCCAGTTCGTGGTCTTAGTAATTCAAGAGTTGGCTGATGCCATGTGCAAAGGGATTGAAGCTAAGCACCAGCCCTGAATGGAGCGTTATCTGCAATCATTCATTCAAGCAATTTCTAATTTCCTTACATTTCTTTAAAGAGTGCCTCAAAAGTTCAATCGGTGTCCAGTACAATCGGTATCCAATACGAGCATTTTTTTCCCTTTCCTCTCCGTGATTTACTTGCGTCTTGCAAAACATTCGGCAATAATTAATCTAAACTGGAATAAATCTCTAATGCAGTGCAATAATTTATGTTACAGCTGTACATCGCATGCGGAATACTCGCACTCATCTTGTCTGCATTGAAGGAAGTTACCAGTTGCATATTGTACTCACGCTCGATTTACTACCGTACTTGTAATGAGCTCCATGAAGTAAGTATTAGTGACAGCGGCTTTTTTGCTTTTCCTCCATTTTTGGGGAGGACATGGGAAAATTATGAAATGCTTACAGTAATTTATCTAGAAGACTTACATTGAGAAACCTAAGTGGATATACGGCATTTTAGTGCTTTGGGCTTCGTACGATCGCTTTCGTAATCCTTCACTTCCGAAACTATTTTAACATTAAACGAAATGCAGTTCCTGAGAAAGTGAAGAAAGCTCCACAGCCATCCTAACTCAAGTGCATGACGCAAATGAAACACGCGTCTTCGTCCAAGATGTTTCAGCTTCTCAGCGGATCCACATTGTTTCGATGATCTGTTGCTATCTGTTTTCTTTGGAGTCGGAACAGGGCAGGGAAGCCCATCGATCGCGACACTACGAACAAACGACCGGCATCCGGAGGCAGTGGAATTTTGGGCTCCTAACCGTGAACATGAGTATTCAGTCAGTGACAAAATAATTCGCTGTTGCATTGGAAGAACTTAAATAGTCAATATCTTGAATAGGTTAGTAATTTTCATGGTTCTTGTTTGTGCTTGAATAACTTAATTTTCATATCTCTGTTGACATACTGTAATTTCAGAAAAATGCACCTTGGATTTCTGTGGAAGAGAAGTAGTTGTTTTCAGTTGTTTTCTCCATTCCTTTCTTGAGTTGGATCTAAATAAAAAAATACTTACCTTATATATTTTTAGGGGGCCTATTTTTTCCTTGTGGCAATTATTCTCGTCGTCTTACGCTATGGGACGAATCGGAAAATCCGTAACCACGCAAAAGACCATTTCTGCATTGTCTCCATTGAGGTATACATCCTTTATATATTGTTCTAGTGAGAACACATGCCTACGTATACGTAGCACAATGAATGGTGCTGCAATTCTCATGGGCATCCGCACATAGGCAGGAATACATCTGGGTATCCCTAGTAGGGATATCCAGTATGAGTATTCCCGCCTTACCCTATCTATTACCTTCGCAAATCCATGAATCTCGAGGACGTCCCGATGTCCTGTCTAATGGACGGTCTTGGGATGAATCCCTGAGTTATACCATCAATTTCAATTTGCTGAGGATTCTTAATGTTCTTTGAAATCCCACAATCGATGCGAACACCGTGCAGACGGACGCTTTGACGCATGATCCCACAGGAGCATTTCTCTCGTCCTCTTCATAGTTCTTCCCCTGCATTATTAAGGGATGATGTTTGAGTTCCTCGAAACGTTCTTCCAAAGAGATAGTCCAGATTACGACGACTTCAGACAATCATCGATCCAGAGGATAGACGAAGAATCTTTCGACTAAGCGCCTCATGGAATGGGCTGTGTAAAAAAGTAAGTTTGGTAATAAGTAATTAGCGAAGAACACTAAATTTGGGCTGTGCAGGTTACCTGATGTATGTAAGATTTCATCATGAAAGAAAGATCATCCTCTGGGTCACGTCAGACACGCGATAACAGCACATTGGGAAAAGCCTGATGCGTCATAGGTGGTTCCGCAATAAGATTGCATTATTGAGGGGAATAGAACAGCCTCTACGAGAGGCAATTTAGACAGTACTCGCTTTAGAGTCGGAAATGCATTGGTCCACGTGATATGCAACAAGATCCTAAAAGGGGAGTAAATGGGATATCCCAATGTGAAAGAGGACACCGGGGTGTCCTTAGGGTTCATGGAATTAGGAAGGTTCTGCTCTGGAATGACTTCGGGACATCCCATGAATGTGCGGATGCTCATGGGAAGTAGACATTTGAAAAGAAACTGAGTCGTGGAGGCAAGGAAAGAAGAAAACGTTCGCCCCAACAGATTTAGATCCTCAGGGCTCTCTGACCCTTGTAGTCTCCCATGTGACACGTTCCCTTTGACCCACTCTCATTCCTCTTCTCGCTAGAACACGAATTCAATCAGAGAAGGAGGGATGTGTAGCACCGCCTTGAATTTTACTCGTGACTTCGGACAATTTTTTTCCCCAGGCGGAGATACGCTCAGGTTTTTCGGAATGTTATAATATAAATAATGAGAATATTTTTCTTGGATGAAGAACAAAAACCCAGAGGTTTTTACTAAGTGAATAGAGGCAGGCGATCTCCTGCCTTCAAGGTGAATATCCTGGCTGGAGCCTTGATATGTTCAACCCACCAAGTCTGAATCTCCGCTTGTGAAAGACTTTCCTCTTCATAGAGAACGGTGCTACTTTGAAGTGGATGTTCTTCATGCAAGCTTCTGCTTGCGTTGTCGCATATTTGCTGTCCGACTTTGAGCTTCGGGTTACTCGTTTCTCCCTTTTTCTGTTCAGTGTTGCAGCCCTTAAGTGCGTGCGAATCTCGGGATTGACCTTTGATTAATGTGTCGTGATGGGCCTTTCGGATGTCTTGCAGTCTCGTGCACTGTCCAACTGATATGCGGGTTTTCAGGAATCGCCTTATGTCGCGACCGATGCCAAACGATGCGGACTCCCCATTTTTTGTTTCCAGCTCGCCGTGGAAGCAGTCGAAGGGAGAGGGAATTCCATCACTAAATAGTGAAACAGCTGGGATTCCTTTTTCCGAATTTGTGGACGTCACCTTCTCCCAGTTCTTCAACTGGTGACTGCGGTTGAAAGAATGACCGGAACCGTGATTTTTGCCAGACTTGTTATGGGAGACACTTGCCAATATGGCCATGATATCGCTCGCTGTGTCCACGGAAAACCAGATGGAACTAAACACGCAAGACGAAATAAGTCGAAGTCCAAGGCCCCCCCTGATAAGGTAAGTGGCCATCCAATCCCAACAGATCGGAGGATTATATATCCGAACCATTCTCGCGCGATAAGCCAACGAGATGGGCTGACGCATTCCTGACCAATGCCTTGTTACTAACAGCCGGGGGGCCATGACCCCTTGACTCACTCAAGCCAATTGCACAACGATATTTTCATCCCAGTATATTCCGAGTAAATAATAGGCAACAAGGTTTCCGTCTAATGTGCGGAAAGGGGATTCCGGTTTCATCGAGGAAATCGGAAAAGTACGTTCTGCGGCTTTTCTCTCATCGTTCCGTAAGTGTTCGACGTATTTTCGTCGCACTGGATCGTTCCGCGTGAGCAGGTGATTTTCCGTGTTCTCCCGTGAGATTTCCCGCCTAATTCAGGGATTCATTGATTTGACTCATTGCTCGGAGATGCCCTAATTCCCTTGAAAATGCATGCAAAGAACCAATAGTTCTTCACAGTTATGACCTTAGTCTCGCTTCTCTCTTTTCTTTTGTCTCTTTTCAGTATTCCCTTCCAAAAAGAAAATCCAGACCTGCGGAGTCAAAGAAAGGAGGCATGATTCAATCAGAGAAAGAGGGAATAATAGAACAGTAATTCAATCAGAGAAAGAGGGCTATGTGCATCACTGCCTCGAATGGGGCTTACGATTCTGCTTGCCCTTTCCGTTCAGCGTGATATGTGTATCATTTCAGGGCGGTGTTTTTCCCAACGGGGAGAGTAAGCAATCAATTTCAGTTTCCTCATACCTGCCATGGAAAATCCCATGAAGGGGCAATAACCAGTGGAATCTCAATGTTGGTTCCAAGGGAAAGTTCCGAATTACCACGAGGATATTTACTTTACACTGAACACCGCCGAAAATGCCATTTGCAACTCAGACTCGTAAAACAACCGAGGCATCGCGTCATCCTTGGTAGTTTCTAAAGAATGTTGGAAACGGACTCCTCTGACGCGAGAGAAGCAAATTCGTTTACTTAGACGTCGGATTTCGAAAATTCGACCCTCATATTCCAGGATTATGCAAATTTCCACCATTAACACGGGCTAGCGTTGTCTGGGAAAATGCACGATTTTTTTCTGATCTAATCGGGGAATGGAAGGTAATATTTTCATAGTTGCATTTTTTAAGAGCCGCTCACGCTATTAGGTCGAATTAACTTCGGTCCATCAGTCCTGCGATCTCGAAGCACTGCCAGTCGCCATCACGCTTTTTCTAGGCGGACGCGAAGGACGGCGATTACTTATTTCTGTCCTTATCATCTTCCGTCGTACCTGAAGCATCAAGAGATTTATGTCAAGTATCAGATATAATGAAGGAAACGTGCGCAACGTCTGACGCAGCATCTGCGTCCGTTCATCAAGCGTAATTATTGTTGTTAGGCGTTAATTACTAATTTTAGTTTCTGCTAATATTAATGATTGAATAAGCGATTAATTATTACGAATGCGAAACTAATGCTAATGAATTATTGGTATTACATATTAACTAATATTGCTCTTAAATAACAATAATGATTACTGCTGATAAATTTTGACATTATAAATAATACATATTATTCCCATCATTAACTATTATGCTCTTCCTTCAACCTATTCAAGAGGAATCTGCGCATTTTTAGTCCTTAGTTACACGTTTATTACATGTTTAGATAGTTGCCAGAAGGAAACATCATTGAGCAGCTAGTGATTTCAATCGTTCAACCAATTGATTCATGTCAAAAAGCGAAGTTCAAGTCTCGTAGCCTTTGGCCTGCAGACCCGTCACACACATACATTAGTCGCTCGGCCCACCTACTCGCGTAGATCGCATTCGCCATCTCTTTGCCCCAAAACGGCCAGCCTCTGTCAGCCCCGTAAATGCCATCGAAAATACAGACAATTGCCCGGAAAGATGACCGCATCATTCAGGTGAGAGTCGATGCCATGCAGCGATTCAGAGTGCTTCCATCACGGCTGCCACTGGTAGAGTGAGCGCATCTTCACCTCACGCCTCACCATCCAAAATATTTATTTCCAATCTGACTGGAAATTAGGTTAGGTTAGGCTGCCTACTATGTTACGAGACTGTATGATAAAAATCATTCAAAATCTACCAAGCATGATAATTTCATTTCCATGCTTTCGTGTAATGCCCGTATAATGCCAGTGAGCAATGCATACATACAATTAGAATGTGCAAAGCTAAAGTGCAAAGAAATGTGCCCTTTTGCTATGAAACATCGACTTTGCGTTCCGCGAATTTCATTTTGGGAAATTAAATACCAAGGAAATGTGAATAAGTTCAATGCAATGCGATTATTATGACTCAACAATCTCACCATAATGCTTCTAGAGAGTTCTACGTGAATCAGATTTGCAATGAAGTTTCAAGGACGTGTCGAGTGCGAATGAAAAGTGAACGTGATTTGTGCAAGTGCAATCGGTGCAATGCCGTCGTTCCCCATGTTCATAATTCCTGGGCTTGGACCCAGGAGGCGTACGTGGAAGCCCTGGTGCATTGGTCAGGCTCAGCCCCAACGCATGGGTAGGGGCCGAAGGAGAGCATCCCGGTGAGGAAGGCTCGACTGCCGTACCACACGACGAGGGGGACGCCGCTGTCTCCCTGCAGTGCAGGCGAGAGAGAAGAAACATCCATTAGCAGGCTTTGGATTTCAACACGATATTTAAGCTTTTACAATCGGAAAAGATTCACAATTCCGCGGATATTCTTATGATTTAAGCCATGATCTCACGTTCTTTCACGACTCCCACAGGAATGATGCCTTCGTATGCGCAATCGAAGAATACGAAGATGTTTCCACGAGGACTTTGCGTTTGTTGTGTTGGCGACCCGGAACTCCGAACAATTAAAAGAGGATTTCTGTTAAGAAGGCCCACCACAGGAGCTAACAGTCTCGAGCCTAACAATTTGAATTCACTATGGGAGTAGGACATCATATGACGAGAATTGGCATGAAGGTGTCATTTGGAGTTATTTCAATTTCGAAACTGAGACCACCTTTTCCCAATGAGTACTGGGGGTTAGAGTTTTTGAGTTAATCTTTTATGGTTATCAATGGGCCCGGCAGCGCCTATAACCTTTCTTCACCCCCTTCCCGCCGAAAATTTTAAATTCTACGTATTCCTCTCTGAGGGTATGAACTGGAAGGAAACCTCGTTTTTCGAAGATGTGAATTTCATTCCGCTTTTCATTCCCCCCCCCGGGGCCATGGGGGAATTTCGGAGGAAAGAGATCAACCATGAGAAAGATATCGACTCATAGATGACGAACAGTGGCTTTCTTGCCATTTGTGATGCTCCATTTCGCCATGAAAAGGAAATTAGCTATTGTTCAATACCATACTGAAATTGTGCCAGATTCAAGACCGTTTCTACCTTCGTATCGGTGTCAGGATCTCGTTTTTTATGTATGAAACACATTTGTGCTGTGATCATGAGGTGAGCTGAGAAGGAAGCAATGGCATGCAGTTGTTGGTCGATTGCTGAGATTTGTTATCCGGACATCCCTGAATTAACAGGATGGGGCGGACCACGAATTCCAATATCATTGAGGGAATTCCCTCCTCAGACCTATTCGAGATGGTTCGAGGAACTCTAGACAGGCCTAACGTTCCACGCCCTACTGAATTGGTTCATGAAAGTATGAATAGGCCTGCGATAGGCCTTACGTTTACACGTCCTCAACCAGATGTCTCGAAGACCACGAGTCACCCTTATAGGCCTAATTGACGTCGAGAATCGAGATTCTTTAATATAGAAAAAAGTTTGCCATTGCGTGACCTGAAGACAGTCTTGCGATTAGGCCTAGGACTAACGTTTGTGAGTCCCGTAGAGAGGCAGGGAGGGGGGTGGGGGTTGAAGAAAGGGTAAGAGAGAATTTGTTTCCACATTATTCATTTTCAGTATGGTTTATGTTGTGTGATTGCAATGTGTCAACGAATGGGACTTACACCACAGGGTTCGCTTTCAGGTGGATCCCCCTCGACGCAGATGATCCTCCCGTCGGCGTGGTTGGAGCAATCCGGGGACTCAGCGGCCACAGTGACATCAAGCTTCTGCAAGTCCTTCAGGAGCCCCGCGTTGTCGGAGTTGGTGGTCCCCCAGCCGAAAATCTTCTGGTCACAAGTGGATATGGTCGTGCCGGTGACTCTGTCGCTCGATGGGTAGCAGATCGGCTATATGGTCGTCCCGAACGTCAGCCTCTGTGGTAGCTGGATCAGGGCGATGTCGTATCCCATGAAATAATAAGCCCGTGAAATAATATTTTCCAGTAGGAAATGCTCTAACGTACATATAAGAAATTACAATTGAACCCCGTTGATCAAAATTCCGCTTCATAATTATTGTTCGGACCTCGAAGGAGGGCCCAAGAGCCTCTTTTTACGGGTTATCGAATGGTGGGACATTATCCTCGTTTCCGTATATGGAAATTGTAGCAGACGACGCAGTCTCTCACCCGTCTTGGCTTTTTTCCCTTTTTGCTTCCCTCTGTCCAGGGATGTGAGGCGCAAAAAATCCTCCTCACTTTTGATTTCCTCTTAATTTCTGTTTCGTGTTGCCTGCTCGTCTCTAACCTCTCCGCCATCAGATGTCTGCACGGCTGAATTTTTCCGAAACTGACCCGGTCCGCTTGAGTGAAATCAGCCCCACACCCGACCCAGAATTTGATCGTCGGCCTATTTCTATAGGGCCCGAGTCTCACCTCGTGTTAGACTGATCGGGCCGGCCTTAGTTAGGTCACTAAACTTCAAAACTATATGTCTCTGGAAGCATTCGTCCGCACCGGACCGGAAACTTGATTGCGTAGCTGCGTTGTTAGTCAAAAATTATGGTTAGCTTAAGGTTGGGACATAGACGGGGAAGTTGGCGGAAGATCGAGCAATAGTCGGATTGGCCACCCATCGATGCCCCATGTATGGGCCACCCGTGGGGTATTTCCTATTAAGGGCATCAAGCAGCTGCGAGCTACTAACGTGACCGTGCACGAGCCGTTGATGGACTGCGCAATGTTTTTCACATGACTTCGACACTTCATGTCGAAGATCAACGATGACGGACTCAAATGGAAGACACTATAGACAGGATATCTGATATCTATATTATGCCGATCATAAGCATTCTTCTCATGACTAAGCTCAACGCTGCAAAATCGATGTGTCCTGGAAGAATGAAGAAACTCAAAACGTACTGAACAACTAAAGAGCAGTTTATATCATCACAGTAAGAGAACATTGGGAAGAGAAGAGCATGTGGTTGATTGACTGGGTTGATTGACACCCGGAATGACTATTGACCCATGCTTGTCGTGTCAGCCGCTAGATGTCTCTAGCTAACCCGTGTGTTTTCAGATGCTAGAAGTGCCAGGAATTAAAATGTATGCTTTTATCGCAGAGTAAAGTTTGCGTAGAAGCCACTTATAACTCAAAGCTGTCAGAAGGTAAATTGATTTACCTATTCTAACCCGGCATCTGGAAGGACCCCGGGTCGCGAAAACTCTTGCATCAAGCTCATTGGTCCAGCTTTTCGTTTTATTTGAGTAGCATCCATACGCTCCCTTGATGGGTGTTAAGTGTCAAGTATAATTACAAGGACTTTTCGAAGGGGAACGACTGCGCACGTGTGGAAATCCGACAGAATGCTCTAAATGTTGGACATGATCGTGCTGTCGTGCACGATGGGATGAAACAGTTTCTCAATTGTCGGTACATAAGTGCACCTGGAGCAGCTTGGCGATGGATGGAAAATCCAATTCATGTCGCAGTTCTCCCAGCTGTACATCTGCCGGATGGACAGTCGGTGTTCTCTGAGGAAGGCCGCGAAGACGAAGCTTTTAGACGTGCCGCTACACGCAACACAGCTCTAACCGGTTGGTTCCAGTGTATCGCGAACACCCCGAAGCACGCGCTGTGCATTACCAAGACATTCCAAGACAGTTTACATTCAGTGGTGCTGTGATCTGGCAGCCGCGACAGAGAGGCGGTGACAAAATCATTGGCAGAATCGCTGCCTTGTCTCCACGAAATGTCCAGTTGTATGATTTACGCTTATTGTTGTTGAGCGTTACCTGTGCAATTTCATACGAACATCTTCGCTTCATAAACGGTACACTCCTACCAAAATTTCGAGATGCAGCGCGTGAATTGGGCCTCATCCAAGACGATGGGTAATGGAAGCGTTGCATGGAAGAGGGTGCGTCGTACATGATGCCAGGCCCATTGCGCACTCTCTTTGTGCTGATACTCATTCACTGCCATCCCGTTGATCCTCTGCATTTATGGAATGCTTTCAATCGGCGCATGGCAGGAGATTTTGCTTGCCGAGTAGAGTCAGCATATATGTCACGCCTACCCAGCAAACCCCTGCGGGTGACCCATACCAGGTGTCATTGGAATCTCACTTATGCTGAGGCGTAGTTTGAGAAAAGGTCAGTCCCTCTCTATGCCTCTACAATATCTATTTAAAACTCTCAAGAGGATTTTTACGAAAAAAAATTAAATTTACGCCTAAAAAAGATAAATAAAATGATAAGAAGGCCACTAGGTGGGGGGGGGGGGCCAACACAATCCCGCAAAAGCCAAGCCAGCACAACCAAGGCCAATCAAATACAAAAACATAAAAATAAATAAAATACAGATGAAAGAGGGGCGAGGCAGCTGCGTTCAGGGGGGAGAAAGATCCCAGTATCACAGTCCAATCACAGTGACGGAAAACGTTGAATGGGGCTCCAGCACAAACAGTCCCATCCGATGAAGAAAGCCAGCAATGCGGGGCCCAACATAGCTACGGCCATAGCGCTCATTGAAATAGAGTTGTTGCTGCAGAATGAGGGTTCCTCTTGCGTGGATACCGCAGCAATTGAATCCTGATGATATCGGGCCGTGCCGTCGTCGATGCAGTTTCTGACCGTAATCGTGGAGCAGAAATTATGACTTCATTGAATGAGCGACAGCGTGAGGCTGGGACCCGACCCAGAGTGATACTAAAGACAAGCGGAAAGTTGATAAGGG
Source organism: Darwinula stevensoni (assembly GCA_905338385.1). Classification (NCBI taxonomy): domain Eukaryota; kingdom Metazoa; phylum Arthropoda; class Ostracoda; order Podocopida; family Darwinulidae; genus Darwinula; species Darwinula stevensoni. Next base: position 53,123 of record CAJPEV010001966.1, read on the forward strand.
GAACTTTCACCTGGGATCATCCGAGTCTCAACATTGAGTCTTACCTCTTCTCAAGATACTGCCTGTGGAGTCCTTTCCCACTTGCTTCTGTAGCACCCGAGGGAGTAATCATCTTCCATTCTTGGATGCCTAATGAGTTCCCAGGAATAATGGAAAACAATATTAATTCTTCTATCGTCCATTCGTCATTCAGTGGCGTTAGTGTACCGG